>JAPZDV010000020.1:9360686-9385051 GCA_029814665.1 Acanthurus lineatus
ACCTCCTTTTTTTGGCTTTTTTTCACAGCATAATGTAAACAGCTGTAGATAAATTGTACCTAATGAACTTACACAGAGCACCATACTCCCACTGCTCTTCCCGAACATCTCCTTATGAGTTCTGTAGTGCAAGAACATAATATTTCCAAGAATATAGACTTCTTTTTGAACATAACGCATGCAGAAATATGTTCCCTTTTAGGTGTAAGTAGCAAAGTAAGTGGTAAAAAACATTTTTAGAGACAGCACCTATCCACTCCTAGACATGAATCAGCACTCTCATACACATTCAACAAGCAGCAGCAGCGAGCAGACAGAGCAGCACAGCTACAGCTTATTGATAACCTGCTCATATTTCACTGGTCTTACTTCTGTTCCTCTCCTTCAACACGTATATGATTCCCAGAGAAAATGAAAGGGCTGACATTAAATTAACCACCAGAGAGATTCCTTCGACAAATCATCCTAAACCTTCTCTAAGCCTAACACCTCACCTGACAACTCATCACCCCTCATTACCTACCCTTTATTTCCCACAGGCTAACCCCTCCCCTCGACCCCTGCCACGCTGTCCACCTCCTCTTCAACCTTCACCGGCCATGCCGAGCACAGTCCTCACCGCAAGTCCTGCTTATAATGACCGAGGAGAGAACAGCCTCTTGTGTGCAGACAGGCAAGACAGAAAAGGTCAACAGGGTCACCGAACATTGGCTTCTGACCCGCAACGATGTGAGCACTTAGCAGATAAACTTGTCCTCAAACTGACATGTAGTTAGATCAAAGAGAAAACAACAGGAAAACGATAGAATTTATTAAATGAGATAACTCATTTTTACTCATAAAACTAAGAAAGGGAGGGGAGGAGCCGGTCTTGCACTTTTATTGAAAACAATCAAAAAGTTATTCCGAGTCTTTGACGACTTTGCAAACCTTCTTTCATTTGGATTCCCTTAGAGTGTCTGAGAGTTATTGTCTCATATAAAATAAAAACAGTGGCACTAAATCACTCTCCTGCATTCTGAATACTGTTGAATTGACTCAGATGAGACACTGTGAAGGGCACCAGTATAAATTTAGCTATTATAGAAATTCTCTATATCTCGGTTTATTAAAGCGATAGCTGTTGCTTTCATATCACTCCTGTGGTTGTGTTTTTGTGTGTGTGCCCACCTCATCCATATTAATTCCCACACAGTGTAATCATACATCACTGAGGACATTATGTTGTTTGTTTTATCTCTCTTACTTACTTTCGCTTCTGTCAGTGACTTTCTAATTGATTTAAATTCCATTATTATTCTTTTGTGTCTCCAAAGAAAAAATACAGACAAATACAGATAAGCAATGCTTTGGTTGAATTCCTTAAGATAAAACTTTTCAAAAGCCAAGATCCTTTGTGACATTTATAAGACTTTAAATCTACAATTTTAGACCTTGGAAGTTCAAGACATTAAAATCTCTGACACATTAACAACAATAACAACCCTCGCTAATAATACATATATACTGCAGTTGACTGCTGATTCTCATGCAACAGTGACCTTTTCTCAGTGGAGGTTTGTAATGACTTTGGTGTAACAACTCCTCTGAATTAAATGATAAAACCGGTCCTTTTTTTTCCTTTGGACCAAAATAGAGGCATTTTCTGATCAGATGCATTGGCAGAGGGACAGAATTCCTTCTTAAACTGTTACAAATCAGGGAAAACAAATCAGCTTTGTAAGGAGGTGATGCTTAAGTTAAATTCACAGAATGAGATTTTAATCAAAGTAATGAATACAAAAGATGTTCAATGATGTTGTGAAGTCGCTTGAATAATCGGGGATGATGCTTCATTCCTAAACTGTCATTACCAGTTAAAATCATCTAACATAAAGCTGTTGATTAGGTTTCTGTGTTTGATAAACACTGTGGAAGCTGCAGGTAAGGTGAGGTCATAGTTGGAGGCAAGGACTGCTTAGATGAAATTTAAAGTGCCTTTCAGATTTATCAATTAAATCTAAAAACTATTCAAAGACATTAAAAACAAAAAAAGCAACAAATAAACAAAACTCTCTCTGTAGATGTGAAAGGCTCATTGCAACCTGCAGATTCCACTGAGCGCGACAATGTCATGTTTTTGGCTGCCAGAGCTTATCGCAGCCATAAGATTATTCTTGAGATTCCACTGTTTGTACCTCAGCAAGTTGCAAAGGCATCCCAGAAGCAGCTCTATGTTGTCCTCCGTGGAGAATCCTGAGTGAGTCTATTTTTAAGGGAAGCTGCACAAAGCTGACCAAAGCAGACTGAACCAGAGAGGAGGTGAAAACAGGAACAACTTTTATGAAACAGTCAATTTTCCATTAAAAAAGACTATAATGCAGACTGCAAATCAGAAAACCATTTACTTTCATTCCCAGAGGGGTATGAAGCTGTGAGGAGGAACCCTAGTGGACCTTGACCTTAACAAAACTATGTCAGAGATGCTGATGGATCTCCCTAAATTCTAAATACTGAACCTTTTGGGAACATTGAGGTTCAGGTTACAATCAATAGGTTAGCTTCATTACCTTGGATTCAAACAATACTGGGGCTATGGTTACAAAAGTGATGGTTTTTATTTTTTTTTTTTAAAAAAAGCTGTCACTTTGAAACAGAAACAGATAACTGTCTCTTGTGTTAAGGTTTGTTGTTTTGTTGACCCATTGATCACAACCTCATCCTTTTTGTCGACTAGTCTCTTTAATATCTCCCGACGTCCACCTTTGGACCAGCTGTAATCACTGTGGCCATCAGAGGGCTCCTCCATGTGCTGTTTTGTGGCAGTTGCTAAAATGTCCTTTGGCTCTTTTGTGTTGATGAATTTTAGTGATTTCATATCATGAAAAAAACTTTTATCACTCCAACATCAGCATGAAACTAATCTAGTTAATATGACTCTCTGATCTCATTAACTAGATGGATCCTTGGAGAAAAATCTTAAGTCTCTGTGTTTTAACTGCCAGGCATCAGGAGTGCTGTAGAGAGTAAACAGCTCTCCTTTATCAGATTCTTTCCACAAGGCCTGAAAACTGCTGTCTAGATACTTGGCAAGAAGCAATTACAGGCCCATTTTAAACCTCCCAGTTCCCAGTTAAAGCATCAAAAAGCTGTCCAACAAAAGCCTAACAACTTCTAAACCTCTAAGTGATTACCTGTTGTTAATCAGGAAGTTGGGTCTGTCTTTTTCTTTCACTTAAGAGGTCCATTAATCAAAGACTGGCTTTGTTCAAATATCCTTCAGTTAAACAAAGATTCAAAGTAATAGATGTTTTATGAGACAATAAGTAAAGAGAAATCATACTTTGCAAATATTACTGATTTTAAACAAACTTTTAAAAGGATCAGAGAACATTAAGGGCTAAAACTGAGACATCCTCTTGTGGGTCTTGCTCTAGCGTTGCTTTTTGATTTTTTTTTTGCAATCCATCAGACATTTTTACACAGAAAATGGATCTCAATCCATCATCGGGCTTTTCCCCTTCCCCTTGTAGACCTTTCTGCTAATAAAACACACACATTGCATCAGCCTCTAATAACAGCAAGCTCTTCTTCACGCCTTCTACAACAGGCCTTACCCTCTTGCATCAAGCTCAGTCCAGCTCTGTTATGTGCAGCAGACGCCTTCTACTCTGCAGTAATTTGTTATGTCAATTCTTGAAGTCATTAATCTCACACACGCACAATCACAATGTAAGGAGATAAGGAGTCTCTCTGGGGTCCTTCACATGCACTTGTGTAAAGTTTTCTCAGTGGCACGTTTGCTGTGTTACTCTGTAATTTCCCTCTGGGGTTTCTGCTGAATTAACACAGTTAGATCCTCTTTAAACAAGCAGCCCTGTTGCCTGAGCTAATAGATTACTGCAGCACACGCCTTGAATTTAGAGCTGCAAAATATTATTGGAAAACAATTGTAAATTGTACAATTTAGTTTCCAATCATTGCAAACTCTATTATTTGTTTTTTAATCATGGCAGTCTCAAGCACACACCACAGTTAGTTGCACTTGTGATTTAAAGTGATTAGATATTTCTCACCAAAATGCAGCCCTGAAATTAAATTGAATCCAAATTTAGTGCGAATTGTTATATAATTTCTGAAAAATTCAGTCAAGGAAAATGAAAAGGAAAATTAATTCCAAATCCAACCTAATACTCTTATCTGGGTTGAAAATGCGTTTTAAAAAACTAGCAGTGTAAAACTTGGAGTGTAGCTCAAACTTTTTAATTAAATAATTTAGTGCAGTGTTTCATGTTTCGCACTGATAAATTTTCAGGAGAGTTTCATGTCCAACCAAGACTTAAAAGTGACAATGATGAGTCACCTTAAACTTTATGTGAAGAAAATAAATGGGGCCTTTTTTTTTCTCCAGAACCAGTGGAGCCCGAAAGCTCCTTCCATATCATAACTGTGTTGGTGTCAAGCATGTTTTTTTTTTTTAATTTTTAATTTATTTTTATGTGTTATCATTAATTTACATGACAGACATTTAGAGAAAGACTCTGAATTCTTGCATATTTGGCACCATAATAAAGGAGGCATGCATGCTCTGTTTCTGCACCGTCTCCATTATAAATAGATCCTAAAATCTTATTATCCCACTTGTTTTGATGCATGCATGTAGCAGGTGGTGCCCTGAGAGAAAAGGAGGAGAAAGATATTACCAAGGAAGCCACCCAAATATGCTAAGGCCCAGGGGTAAAAGTACGCTGGTATCGTCCAGTACTCAATATCACTGAAACATTCAGCGCTTGTATGCGGTCCGTTTGCCAAACCCCACTTACAACAGCCTGTCAGGCGTTTCAAAATGAAAACACATCTTCTAAAGTAAGCTGAATGTAAACAGCACTTAGTTTTTATAATAAATTGCCCCCGAATCGTTTCAGTGGGCTTGTGTCCAGCTTGTGTCCAGACCTGTGGGTTTTCAATCTGCACTGGAGGGAAGCCCGCTTTTCCAAAACTATTTAGCTTCTGCTGGCAAACGTCAACATCTGCTGCAGGTGGCTGATATCAAGTACTATGAGTTTTTGGCAGGCAATCTTTTATTGCTAAAATCTTCAGGCAAAAATGACAAGATAACACAAAATAAGATGATGTTTAATAATGTTTATTTTTCTCCAGGCAACACAGATGGCAGATGATTGCACAAGTTATTTCACAGAAAAAAATTAATTAGGATTAAAATTATTAGGATTAAAAGGTGAAACAATGACTCAAATTAGCAAAACAAAAACCTACACAATAAATGTTTTATCCTCTGATTACATCCCTCATCCAACCTGAAACTGTTTTTATGTGCACACATCATTTATGCAGTCAGCGTACGAAGCTATAATCATATGTAAAGGTGTACCCCGAATACTTATTCTCTTAAACTGTGTGCCTTAAGGTTTGAGAGCCACTAAGCCTGAGTAGCCAGCTAGCTCATCTGTTGCTGCAGCAACAGGAGAGAATTCTTAATCTCCTCCTTTCACCTCTGTCATGGTCTCGCCTGCATCTCTTTGCCTTCAATATTTTTCTTTGCGAAAAAGGGTTTGTCTATCCAGCATCCCCTCGTCTCACTCCTCCCGCCCCCCTCATGTGTGTTCACTCAGAATGCACACATGCCAAGTTATTTTTTTATATCTGGTGCTATTCATAAAACATACAGGGCCTCGGATGCCAAGGCCTAATGACGCAAATGCCCCTACGTACGTTGAAATAAGCAACACAGAGCATGTATTATTAGATTTTTTTGTTTCAATTATTCCCTAGATTTTTCTTCGTCTTGGAGAGACTGACGCCACCCATATTCACACACAGTGCCTTTGTTCTTCCATCAACACCGGCATCAAACAAAATCATCAATCCATGAACAACTGCACCTCAGAGACGGTGTGCTCCCATGGCTCTTTGTCTTCATCATCCCCTGCTGCATGAAGGATCTGTCTGTGGTACAGGGTGGTGTTGCTGCAGTCTCTAAGATGAACAGATAAACTGGTGAGTTTATTTCACCCTTCCTTTCCACTGTAGCTAGCAGAATGGACTCCTTCCTGCAATTTCTCTGTTCGTTGTTTATACCCCTGTGCCTCCTGCAAGCTGCTGGGATAAACCCTGTTTATCCCCTTCTCCTATAACTCCTGTAACAAGGTATCAAAGTATCAAGGTGGTTTATTTGTCTCTGAGTGGCAAAAGGCTGCACCATAACATAAAAGCTATAGTCCTCCAAGCTACAACCATAGAATACATAGGCTAATGCAGAAAATATAACAAAGAATAGGACAAATAATTGAATTGAGTGATATAATTATAATTCTTTATATTCATTAATGAATATACATAAGAAATTGTGATCCGTTTGGATGCTAGTGCATTTACCTGTGCCACCATTGCACTCTCTTATGTTTTAGAAATGCTGCTTGATTTCAGCTGTTTGTTAACTGGAATAGTTTTTTGCAGTTGCAGCAACCAGCTGCAGCTAAACTCAGAACTTAGCATCCCATGATTTGCAAACTTTTTGTCCTGTGCAAAACTTGAGAATAAAAACTTCATGTTACCGTAGATTATCCAGTAGTTGGTTGCATTCCTTAAGGTTCTGATCTCTCTTCACATTCACAGTGTTCACAGATAACAATGGCCATGAAAATATGTGAAAATTGAAAGATGTACATGATAAAACAATGTAACTTACTCACAAAAGTTATTTCTTGCACCTGTTACATGTAAATTACTGCGCAGTACTGTGTTTATCTGTGACAGCCTCATAAAAGTTTGATTGAACCTTTTAAATTAAGAACAACCATCATGAAATCTACTGTCCTAATTACACCTTGCAGTTTCTGACCATGCAGATAGTTTTTGTAGTTTTATTTTTGCTGGATTTTGATCTCTTTGTTAGATTTCTGTTGCCTCACTGACACAGTGAATACTCTCTTCGTTGGGAAGGTCCAACCCGTTCCCCATCACATTAGATGACTGGCTTCATTCACAAAAGGAAGACGAGAGATGATGGTCTGGAGGAGTTTTAAAAATCTAATACATAAAACACAAATTTGCCACTTTTTCCCAAGAGCTTATTGAACTTGAATTTTTTGTCATTTAGACTGGTTTAAGAGAAATTACCAACATTGTTCCATCTGCAAGATACCAGAAATTTGGATGAATTAATATGAGTTTTTTAATGGTCTTAGCTGGTTTAATGGTCAAGTATTATATAATTGTAACATCTATTGGACTTTGTTCCTCTTGGTCAGTGTGGTTGCTTTTAGCAAAAAGGAGGCATACTGTGTAGGTCTACACACACAGGTCAGATCCGCTGAAGACTCTAATTAAAAGCATCTGTCAGTGTAAATGATAGAAATACTGATGAGTAAATCCACATGTGCTCCCTTTTTGACTTTCAGACTGAGACACTTGTGATTTCAGTCACATGCACTGTGACACGAAAGTGCACTGGTTCACACAGGTACTTTTATCCATAGATATGAATTATACTCATGTCTGCGGATTTTTCTGCACAGATTTTAAGAATATCTACATCAGCAGTACTTTTTCTCTTGCACGGGGTCCTCATTACTCAATGTGATGTGCTTCATGTAACTTGCAGTTATTGGTTAGGGAGTAGATAGAAAAATTTGGCTCGGTAACTTTGTGGCAGGTGTTTACATGTAGACATAAACAGAAGCTGACCTGACTGACCTGTGAGGTGATGGATAACTTAGTGCCAGTCGTCTGTATAAAGAGTGTACCAAGTGTACTTGCTAACGTTGGCACATGAGAGCATCTCTATCACTTTGCCTTAAGTCAGCAAGTCAGTAAATGTGGACATTTGTTTTTAACTGGTCTCACTGTTTAGCTCTGCCTTGTAGTGTTTAGTTAAACTCTATTTATATCTGTTGAGGCTCCTCTTATAAATTTCTCCTATCGTTCACTGATTTTCATAGATATTGTTTTAAAGCGTTTGTGTCTAGCGGTGTTCATACATACACCAGAGTAAACTGGGGATCAGATCATAGGCTTAATGTTATTCAGAAGAACATAGACTTTTATCTGTTGTAGTTATCTTTTCACAGTGGATAATTAAAGTTGACTAATGAATGCTGAATGCTGAAGCTGGTGATGCATGACACCAACAGTGAAAAAATCTGCAGGACATCCAACGGAAGACTGATTAAAACATGGTTTAAAGATGATAACTGAAAATCCCCTCAGTCTGTTATTTTCAAAGTTGTATTTGCTGATTGAAATTGTGAATATGAATACACCCTGTTAAATTAAACTTGTACACGTTCATTTACTCTAACTAACCTGGTGTTGCATGGTTTTATTGGAAAATTTTGGTATAGTTCACTGCATTTTTTAATATTTTCTTCTTTAATAATAAAATCTCCCTGTGTTTCCTTGTGTCTTTCTGACTAAATTGTTCTCGACTTCTGTTATTTCCTCAGACTCTCTGGAGTCACCACAGGTTGTGGCCTCTGCTACGTCACGCGAGACTCAATACACACTGAATTCTATACATTCCTTCATTCAAATCAAGTGTGTGTGGGGCTCCTCGAGAGGCTGCAGCTGTGTTAAACATTCTTTTCAGAGCTGTAACCCATGAGCAACCATCAGAGTCCTCTTCCCCACCCAGTGTTTTGCTGACAGACACTGTTTAACTTCAGCTTTTCACACCTCGCTCTTTTCATCACACCTGCAAACAGAGACACATATATACACTTAAAAATCCTCCCTTAATAGCCTTGCCTTTCTTGCAGCAGACATGGTGTCTTGTCATAGCAAGTAAAACCACAGTGTAATTAACCTTAATGATGGCTGTGTTCAAAGGTGCATTGTTGTGGCCATGGAACTGCAATAGCTGGATGGAAAATAGTCTTTATTTAAGTTATTAATTACACGTGTGTTAGACAAGTCCAAATTGCTTCACACTGCGATGGGAAAGGTCATCTCTCACCTCATTTGCTTTATCTGTATGGTTCAATTTTTTCTTAAAAGAACAACTCAGAACACACACAAACATCTGTCATCTAACCTTTTCATTTGCCAGAGTTACATGTAAACAATGCTGGAGCTGCCTGCTGGTAAACTTCAGTCATAACAAATCTTTAACTCAGGGCGGTCAACCTTGAGCTTATCCCTGTGCTTTGTTATTTACCCATGTCTCTGTTGGAGGTGGCGTCAACTCATCTGTGCTCTGTTCTCAAGACCAGCCCACTCACATGATGCCTGCCATCACTGTGGTGAAGATTTGTAGGTGTCACTGGACCAACTGAGTCGAACCAAATCCAAAGCAATTGTTCCTTTTTCTTTTTTCCTCAACAGCAGACATTTTGAGTCATTTTAGCAGAAACATCACAGGTGTTGCTAAAGCTTTTAACAATGGCAGCGTACTATCACAGTGGGTTGTGAAAAAGACACAGAATGTAATCAACAGGATTTATGCACGTGAGCATGAAAGGATGATTCATTTCCTGACAGCATAAGCACAACTTTTAACAGCATCATTTCTGTCAGTCTCTACAAAATGCGTTAATTACATTTTGTGGCCATTTACTGAACACTCAGTGTTGGAATGTTCAAATAACCACTTGCTGTCTGTGTTCAAAGTATGCTATGGATAAATATGTGGGTTATTTTCACACATACATGTGTTTTGTAACCACAGACGGGGATCAAACCCTGAATTTCTGCAACAAACCTGCACGTTATACTCTTGCCCTCCTCTCCTTGAGTCCAGCCTGGTTAAAAAATGGAATTTATTATTTAGTCATAAACACTGTGCAGTTTAAAACACAGGTGTACTGAATGTCATGAAAAACTTACATAAATTTTATCCCTGTACACAAACTTTACAGATAAAATGAGTCACTTTTTAACAAAGACGGCAATGGATAGCAAGCAGGACTGAAGTCCCTGAGACTGAAGCAGCTAAACAGAATGCGGACGTCATTTATGTTGTTATTTACACGTGCTTCTCCCGCTGTGACATGCCAAAATATCTTCCCATGTCTTTCTCATTAATGTAAGTAAGCATAGATTTTTAAACTGATGGTGACTGAGTTTAATACCTTTGTGAAATCCATTGAGCACTTGTAGGTGAAAAACTTCCCATCTAAAACCACAATTAATCCCAAAAAAAGGAAAAAAAGTCTAATCATACTGCCAGTCTTTTATGAGACCCATTACATTTAGACATAAAGTGTATTTAAAAGACTTGCCAACGACAGCATGAGCTCATCACTTCATTCTTCACCTTTAGGTGATGCTCGCTGGTTAAGAGATTAATGTAGATGTGATATGACATCATCCATTCATTAAAGCATGAGAGTCTATTGATGTGTCAGCTAAGTACATTTTAATTTAATGGTTATGTGATTTAGGTTTTTCTTTATATGAAAATTCTATGGAGTTTGTTTTTTAATCATTCCTAAGCATGGTTTTTATTCTAATAATTGATTATTATTTACTGTCTGGACCAGCCTGATCATTCATATGATCAAAGAGCCTGCAGCTAATGCTCCGTTATCACATGAATGGTTGTAAATTACATGGTTTCAGCTGCATGGTGTCTTTCAAAACAGTATTTTCCATGTGAGCCCTCACACCAGGGGCTTCAACATGATGCACATCAACTCTTTGGGATACGCCACTGATGATGTCAGCTCTCTCCAGAGAAAAAAAAGAAAAGCAGTTTGTCACATTTGCTCCCGAGACTGGCACATCTTGGCTTCTGTACCTTCACAGCCTTCTGTATGATTCATCCAACATGCAGGCACCAATTGGGTCCATGTGACACATCGATGGATGGTGCTGCTAACACAGAATGTGTTGCACTTGAGTCTTCAGCTTTAAATCAGTTTCTGCTGCATTTCATGAATTAATGAAGTATTCACAATGGAATCCATTCATGGGAACCATGTGCAAAAAAGCAAGAACAATACTTTCACACCTGATACCCAAGTTAACAAATGAACTAGATGCTGCTATGGATCAAGGCACCATGTTAAATACAATTTACACCTTATTTCGATACGGAGTGAACCCTGTCGACAAATCTGCAGGTGGAGTAAAACAAAGGAGGACTTTTATTCATGCTATTTTTAACTGTGGAGGTTCTTTTGATGAACATTAACCTTTGAGTTTCAGATTTCAGACCATACTGCTCATTAAAGTGATTAAAATCCAGAGGGAAAATGTCAGATTTAGTTCAACTGTCAAACATTTACTTTGATGCTGGACACCGACAGACAGTCTGGTTTTTCCTGCACAACCTCAACACTCGCAGCAGATAACACAAACACAAACTCCTCGCTTTCCCAGATGACAAGTTGTTAATTTAGATGAAGCTCAGTGATAAACTGTCGACTGTCAATTGCTTTTTGGCTAATCAATTCAAAGAAGTACACACTGAACTGCAAAGCCTGCAGAAACTATTTTTATGAAGAGAAAGTTCAGAAAAAAACATCTTAGTCACATTAACTTCCGCCGTATTCACAATCCCATGAAATTAGTTCATTAAATTAGTAATTGGAGATGTCTTTTTCATATGAAATGCAAATGAAAAAGCAACCGAGATGATAATTAAATTATTAAGATTACGGTAAATCACGTCTGTCTGCAATATATATTTAGCCTTTGGACAATACCGTGAATCAGGCTAAACAGAGACCGTGTGTTGTTGAATCCTTTCAAATTGGGAGTTCAACAACAATGTTTTAAAGAACTACACATAAAAACATAACATCCTATAATCTGTGAAGCACTGATCTCCTAACAGAGGCAGATAACAAGGTATGTGGCTGTGAGGAGAACTGCAGTTTACACACAAGTGTAAGTCGTCTTACAGGAAATTGCACAAGGAGAGAGAAGCAATAAAAGTTTTGAGTATTCATTGCTGCCATTAGAGAAAACTTGTAAACGTTGCATCAAATCCATTCAGTGTCCTGTTGATAGAAAGTAATAACAGGAAAAGTCAGTGAAAAGTTTGTTGTTCAAGTGTAAGTTTAAAGTGTTCTCAATTTTTATCCTCCCTGTAGATAGATATTTATTGGTTACAACAGTGCAAAAGAAATTGACAGCTTTATGCTAATACCCTTCTTCAGCACTGTGGAGGGTGAGAGGCTGTTAAAAAATGACCGACCTGTCAAATGGTCTGACACAGACCAGCAGACCAGCACTCCTAAACCACATGCAGCGCACATGGACGGCTCTGCAACAATTGCCTTATTTAGCGGTACAGATCCATTCATTGCAGAACGGTGTCAGAAACATGTGCACGCACTTCTTTAACTGAACATCTGGTAGATTCAGTAACTGTTCAACACTGGGGATCAGTCAATGATTAAGACTAAAGTATCCAACACATGTATTTATTCACTTGCAAACACATAACTCACATATATTTATATACATTTTTTTTGCTCTCCACACTTACATATTCATATGAATATGTGGATATGAATACATATACATATAAATGCATCATATATTACCTATAAAACACATTCCTGGCAAAAGCTTTGTTCTGAGAACAGCAGCCTCTCCATTAAAGACAAAAGTGGCAAAGATAATCTACTGCATTCCCTCTGCCTCATTAAGCAGTCCTCACTGAAGGGTTAAGTAATAGTTTAATACAACCATAATGAATAATTGAACAACCTGAGGTTATATGTGCTTAAGAAATTAATATTCCAGCCCCATATGGTGAAGCAGCTCCACTGGTAGAAGCAGGATCTGAATGAATGAGGTCTGAAAATCCACTCTGTCTCTATTACTTTATTCATAATAAAAGCAAATGAATGTGCTAATAGAATTTTATGTATTTTTAAAGAACATTAGTTTTGCATTTGAGAATACTAGTGGGTTTTTGTGATGTCTGTGGTAAATTATCTTTTGATTACATTTGATTTGTTGCAGCCAGTCTCTTTGTCTCAGTCCTCATCATTTGCTTGAGCAGCTGGTGGCTTCTTACATTTCCCAGGTCGCAATCTGTACAAACAACCACCCTGTAATTTAACTGTGATTCTCCAATAACATGAGGGAAGAATAGATGTCTAAGCGAACAGGGCTAATGTCACAGATGACAGATTTTCTAACTGCAGCAATGCGTCACCTGCCGCCTGCTGTGCTTCTTATCATTGACTCAATCTTGAAGTTTTGTAGGTGCATTTCCTCTGGCAACCTTTTTTAATATATGAGCATTAAACCAACAGAACAAGTTGCTTCCAAGCAAATATACTCAAAAACTTTCAAGGTAACTCTTCCCATTCTGTAATAATGTTTTGAGGAGGAATTGAAGTGAAACATCATGTACATGCAGTGTGACTTGTAATTGGAAAGATAATAAGATAATAAAAGAGCAAAAATAGCGATGTTACTGTGAAACTTGGTCAGTTGGTCATTCTTTGATCATTTGTCATATTGCCTTCAGCCTGCAGTCCACACATTTAATTAGGATGTATCCCCTCGAGTTATTCTGCAAATACAGACAGTTTTAATTACATCTGTACAGAGGTTTGACATTTCTTTCCTATTATCTCACATGACTGCTGATACAAGTTATGGGGTGAGGAGAAAACTTTAATTATTTTTATTTAGTGTTAAAGAAAATGTTAGAATATATGAAGCATCTGATACTGGACCCCCTTCTGCTCCAACTTTGTACAGAAAGACGAAGACAAAAGCACATGTTGACACTTTAATAAAGATTAGTCTAAGATTGTTATCAGCAACATTTCTTTGTGATCACAATTTTGGCGTCTCCTTTCACCAAAGGAGCAAGAACAAGAACGTGCAAGCCACTACGACAAAGTGAGTATCCAAAGAAACCGATCAAATTTTAAATCACTGTATTATTAACACAATACATACATATGTTTGTATGTGTGTGTTTATATTTACATGACTGAAGAAATTTAATAACATTTAATAACAGCTTTAAGTTTTAATAACATTATAATTATATGTTTTTAAAGGATAATAGAACTGTTACTCTCAACCTGAGTCATGTTTTTGACCAAGAGCCGTGAGTGAAATTAGTGTTTTGTTTTTAAGTTTGACAGCATGAAAATTAATGACGTGCTGGTGAAAACAGAGAAGCGAGGCTCAGGTCAAAATCAACTTATTATCCTTTAAAGACCGAAAAAATAATATGATCATCAGTTGACAGAGATAGAGGCACACATTGTACTGTACATTCATACAGAACACAACATCAATACAGCAGAACATGAACTTCATACTACCACGTACAAATAGTTCAACAACATCAATATAATGATAAGACGACGGTTTAAAAATACATCACACTGAAATGCACAACATGTTTTTCTTCACATTCTTGAGCAAATACTTTCATGAAGTCTGAACATTCAGATCTGTTGGTTTGAGGACAATTTTTACGTGTCTGTATGGTTGTAAGTGTTCATCAGCCAAGAAGATTTAAGCTTTAATTTTTTTCTCCTACAATGTGATGAGATGAATGTCAAGGAGCTGTTCTATATTTGTTAAACAACATGTATAATAAGTCACTATTACAAACTGTTAAACTCCAAATAAGTACAGCTTTAACTCCAGCGAGCATGACACTCAGTTTATGACTTTTTACAAATATTTTGCAGAATCTTTAGCCAAGATCTGTTTGGATTAAAAACAAACAAAACATTAATGACAGAAAATGATCACTCTGTAATTCCCAGCAGTGACACATATGAGCATACAGAGTAACATTTTTTCACTCTTTTCCATGGTCACGTCACTGTGTTGCTGTGAAAGAGGACAAACTGTTTTTTTGTGATTAATATATATTTATACTTGTCACATTATGGTTCCACTTGTCAGATTATGAACCCAACATAGCACAGAGAAGTATATTGCTTAATGAAGTTCCAACACTTGATGTTCACACAAGCAGGGAGGCAAACTTCTTCTGCGAGCTGGTAATAAAACAACTGTGATGGAAAAAGAACTGTCCTGCGGTCTGATGACGCATTTTTGAAAAGGCATTTAAAGGAACTTGTAGAGTGGCAGTAACAGCAACTAAATAAAAGGTTGATTGCACCTCACTGTGCAACTTTATTTTTAGTTCAAAAATTGCAAAAAAACAAAAAAAAGTCATTTACCCACTAGCTCCTAGTGAGTTTCAGTCTGCTCGTTCTCCTGCAGCCGGTTTACTGACATGCTACAAATGTGTACTGGATTTCGCCTCTGGCTTGTTGCCACTTACCAGGAAACGCTTTCCTTACATAACAGACAGCCAAACTCAGTTGCAGTACTATCAGTGCTAAACTCAAAGCCACAAATAAAGGCCAGACAGATTTTAATCAGCAGTTATTCCATTGGCCACTCACTAGAGCTGCTGAAAGGAGCTTGAGCAGAGAATAAACGCAGAGTGCATCCTAGACATTAAAGTTCACAGTTAATACTCACAGATGGAAATGGAACCTTTGACATACTTACATAATTACAATCGCCATGATGTATTTTCAGATTATCTCCTTTCTGAGATGGTATCAACTTTCCCAGCATATAATTTAATAGTGAATCTTCAAGCAGAACTAATTAATTTCACTTTAAATCCTTTGAACTGCGTTGATGAGACCAGCAAAAAAAAAAAACAGCTCACTATGCTCATATGCTAATCTTAATCAGAGCTGTATGCTCGGCGGATGTTGAAGGGACAGCTGTTTACGGTATTACATTAAAGCAGATAGACTCTGATTGGATAAGGGGTAAACTTGAAGAAAAGTGCCTGGAATTTAGATGATCATACAGTACAAGGCAAGCATTTCTTTTAAATTATATGTTGCAAGGCAGCTCCTGAGTATGAATGGATTATGAGACGAAGTGCCCACAGCCACAGACATGTAGAGAGCCCTCCATCAGAGCACCACCCACCCCAGTTCCGGTCACTAGAACCTATTTCACACTTTTTTTCTGGGCAGTTCTGCAGGAAAACCATAAATCCTGCACTGTGTGTTTATACTGGATGTGAAGGGAGGCAGAATGAATCTTTGCCAAAACATTACATTTGCAACAGGAGATAACTTCCTCATCTGTTTATTTTGAGATGTTTAACTAATCAAAGCAAACAGCATACTTGCAACCCATGCCAGAGGATTAAAGAGCTTTGTGGGACTCATAAAATTTTCACTGAAATTTACAGGCAACTTTCTATTGTGAATTGTACAATCACCACTTTTAGGATCTGAATGTAAGCGAGCGCTGCTTGAAATCACAGTGTAAAAAAGGCCGCCTCTTTTACTGTACTAGTGTCAGCTGTGTTATGAAGTGAAAAATGAACAAACATCTAATATAAAAAAAAAAAAATTGGGAACACACTTTGTAGTGACTGATTCCTTATATTAAAGATTCAGGAGCCAATAAGTGTAGAGAGCTGCGTGACTTTTTAATGAGAGGTGCTACATTCACTTCAAACTGATGCTTTGGGCCCCGGGGCCTCCACAAAGTAAGCCTGTTCAGTAATCCAACCATGCTCCAGCCTACCTAAAAAAATTGATATCATCCACTAAGGTAAAAAACTGAATAACTTCTGTTTTCACTTGGTCATTTTCTGCACATTAAGGTAACCACTTCTTTTCTGATACAAGGCTTCTATGTCTAGCTTAAGCAAACACCTGTGTTTGGATGTATGATGTAACATGCATGTGAATACATTACCTACATGCATATGTCTGTGTGAGAGTCTATGAAAACACTCCTCATGAAAACTCCTCAGGTTGAGCGCTTGGAGCCCCTCCGTTTTGCGTCTTCACGCTGCCGCCATTGCAGCCAGTGATCTCTGTGTGGCGAGACGTGATGTAGCTTTTCTTCTTGGCAGACAGGGAGAGCTTCCCTCCAGGGCCACCGCCAGCACCGCCATCGCCCTCTGCAGGATCATACACCACCATCGTGGTGGTATCCATTCGTGACAGTGTGTACATGCTGCTCTGGCGTGTTGGGTGCAGCCGTGTCGAACGCAGCTCCAACTCGTCATAGCTGGACACTTTGATGAATGGGCACCAACGAAACGCTCGCTTAAAGCCAGCTCGGAACCTGGTGCCACATGGGAGAGGGAGAGAGTTGGAGAACAAGGCCAAGCGGTTGTTTGGGAAGAGGAGACAGAATAAAATATGAAAAATACATACAAGTAAATCTGTTTTTTTGGAGTATTTTTCTTATTTCTTTTGCAAGAAGCCGAATATACTTTATACAGAACAGTATTAAAAGTTGGCTTTAAAGCTGAGAAGAAAATATTTTCAGATGTCCTAGGGGCTTTTCAAAAGGCAGTTTGTCTAAATCTTCGTGCAGTGATGAAAAATGGGTAAATCGGTGTGAACTGCAGTATAACCGACAGTACCTCCGTGCTGTGGATACTTTTCTGAATGCATTCAGGCTGTTTTTATTGATTTATCAAACAGCATCAAAAGCATTTTTAAAGAATTGAATCTACTTTTCTGAATTTACCGAGTGATGTTGCAGATGGATTGTACATTCAATGTAATGTCCTCAACTCAGCTCAATTCATAAAGGTAATTTTCACTGAGGGGAAGAAAGAGGCTGAGATAAACGGCAAAGCACTACAGCACAATTTTAAGGACTCTGTTATTCAACGCTGCTATTACTTGTAATTTGTTTTTAAAGTGAATATAATGTCTTAAAGGTTGGTGTATTTTTGGCATATTTGTAAAGATGAGGGGCTTTACTAAAACAAGATTAAATCTGTCTTTACGTAACATAATGACATTTTCTTTTCTATTTCTTATCAAAACATCAGGTCCAGTCTAATCGACTTTTTTTTAAATTCATCAGTACAATTAGATATTTGTTATTTATGATTCTTTGCTTTCACTACTCTCTCTCTTACCAGTAAAAGATAATGATTAAAAGGTCAAATTCTTCCAGAGCACATCGTTAATTAATCCATGCCAAACTTTTATTTTCAAGTAAAACATTTATTCAAATAGCACACAGTGTTGTGATGTTACTAATTTCACATTTGTTGTCTTTATGGAAATGGAGACTTTCAGTTATAAAATTTAGTTTGTTCTGATTGTAAACGATCTCCGGGTGTTACCCACCTGCTGTTAAGGCAGCAGTAGATGATGGGGTTGTACATGGTGGAGCTCATTGCCAGCCACATCATTGACAGGTAAACCTGCTGGATGTACTTCCACTTGCCTAGCTGCTTGTTGAGACCCGTCACAATGAAGTAAACATGATAGGGCAACCAGCAGAGGGCAAAGGTCACCACAACGATGATCATCATCTTCACCACCTGAGAGAGAGAGAGAGAGAGAGAGAGAGAGAGAGAGAGACAGAGAGAGATAATCAAGGTGAGAAACATTCACTAGCTGTGAGGATTCTTGTGAACATTTTGAGAGACAGTGTGAAGGACATCATCGTGTAAAGCAGAAAAGATTAGAAAGTTAATGTTTAAAAAATCATTGCCACTCTGAACCTTATCAATATTTTAGGGTAAGATTGTGTTGCATGTAGTTTCGGTCCATTTCTGAATAACCAGATTTTGGCAGCAGCTGGTACTAAAGGCATGAGATAAAAGATGCATGACTGTCAGACCATTAACAGAAGTGAGACAGTATATTCTGTATCTCTGCTTTTATAAGTGGCATCTGCTCATCCCATTTAAATTCAGTTGAGGGTCATATAAACATGTATTAAGCATGTATTTCAGGTATGTATAAATATCTCATGAAACCATGAGTATAATTTCTCGTTATCCCAGAACAAATGCTAAAAAACAAACAGCAAGGGCCAAGAACAAACAAAACAATTTAAAGCACAACACAACAACAAGGTGCAAAGGAATGAAATGACACAACTGACTTTAATTTTAATTTAAGAGGAAAATGCTCAACCTTAGAATAAACACCACAATTATAATTAATTATAAGTCCTCTCCAGACACATTTTGAAATACTTTGCTACGATTAATATTTTACTTTAAATGATTTCTTTTTGCATAAAAAATCTTTTGAAATTAAAAAAAGAAGCTCTAAGCACTGCCCCTTTTATGCCTATTGTGATATTCTGGATCTAACAGAAACACATGAGACCATAAAGAAGAGCATTTTAGAGTGAAATTTGAAGTAGGGACAATAAATTATTGAAATAAGTGCATTAAAAGATAAAATGATACCAAAAAAATGTTTTCTCGCATCAAAGGGAGCAATGCAATTACAACAGGCATTGCACATTTGTGCCATAATTATAACATCATAATACAAACCTTTTTGTATTATTATTTGTGCGACATAAAAAGGACAAAGACCGGCTTTAATGAAGGGTGTCAGCATCATTTGGGTTCGGCAAAATGAGCTGACATTACTGTAAATATAAGGCAATGTGAAAGGATACAGAGCAACATAAAATGTTGTCAGTGTCCTAAAATAAGGTTCAGTCTACTTTAATATTACTGCAATTCCTAGAATTCTGGGCTGGATTTTACCAAAAATCACCAGAGGCGTCACCATTATCAGGTTTGAGGGTTTTACATAAATGAAAGAAACTCAGCAACAACAGAGGAAAAGAAAAGCAATTACTTCATACATCAAGCACACAGGAATCTGAAAATGTCACAATAAAAAGTATAAAGAAAGTGTGTGATGTGTAAAAGAAAATATTCCAAAGAAAGTGCATAATGCAACATTTTAAATGCTTTCTTTTAATGATTTTTTGAGTCTCTTTTTCAATCTGGATGAAGTGCTGCACATTGTATCTGGGTGGCAACTGAAAACAAGTCATAAAACTGTGTCACTTCTCAGAAGCAGAGAGTCACGCTAGCAGAGGCAAAACAGACATCATCACAGTCCCTCCTGAAATCCAAACACAAGTTCTTGTTTTGAGTGAATGTTGCACAGAAGTTTATAGAGCTACACGCGCCTTGCTGTAAACTGTGCAAGGTGGCTGCTTAACAGCGGCGAAGCAGTTAGTATCTTTTTTTGATGATACTGCAAAGAGAAATGGAGGCTCTAAGTCTTTGCAAAAAGATACAATCAGGTTTGGAAGTGCTGTGGGAAACTAAAAGTTGTTAAAAAACTTCGGGGTGTTTCCGTTGCATGAGATGGCTCTGTTGCCAAGGATCCTCAGTGATGTGTTGCAGCAATGAAGGGAGGGGGAGGTAGAGGGTCCAGTTATGAATGATTGCCAGGTCACTTCAACAGATCAACAAATTTGAATGCCAGTTGGTAATAAACAGTTTGGGTATGAACATTTTAGCTCTCATCACAAACAAATAAGTGTTAATAATATATGTTTGTTGAAAGTTGCTCTAATGTGTTACATTCAACTTCACACTGTCATCTTTATCTTACTAATTACTTACTTACATCTTAAAAACAACATTTAAGCCTTCCCCTGAATGCGTTCTGACTAACAGGCACTGTCTTTTCTATTCAGTCCTCAAGATTTTGTTCTCAATGTACTTTTTTAGAACACGGCACAAATATGAACTTTAATTTTTTTTCAGGAAGGGCAAATAAATCTCCTTTAGTAGCAGGTCGCTAGATTTAACAGAAGATTGAGCACTTGCTGAGGACTATTTTTAGCATTGTATTAATACAAATTTTGGTATTTTAGCAAATGTCTATCGCAACAGGACAATTCAGTGCCATGTGTTGTTTTAATTAAAAAAAACACTTTTTTATCAAAAAAACAGTGTCCAAGGCAAAACGTGATTTGAATTGTTTGTCCACAGCAGTGGAGGTCAATGGCTCAGCAGACACAGTTCATGTTATGGGATCAGTTTATGTGACAGAAAGAATTATTATAGGACTCTGCAGTTTCTTTTTAATGCACTTTTACACTTTTACACAATACACATTTTGTCCATAGATGAAATACAGAACTGTTCTTAAGAAGGAGAAACACCAGGGACTCTTCGGAGACACTGAAGCATTCCATATTTGGATGTAACTCAGTACAATTTATGTAACATATAATGTGTACATGCAGGATATTTTATATGAGGCTGACTTTCTAAATATTTTAAATATGTGTCTGCTTTACCACAGCTTCTACCACAAGACTGCAAATCCTACATTAGGAGAAGTAAAGTTATTTGCATGAGGTACCTTCTATGTAAGAACATACATATAAACACTTGATATTTAGGATGTTGGAACATTGGAAAAACAATAAATGTTACTTTGCCATTGTAAAACAGCACATCACTGCCAACTAAATTATGGTGAATTATACACACACATGTACACACATACACAAAAAAAAACCATATAGCATGTTTTGCAACCATATTTATGTGCATCATAGAAAATGCATCCATGCAAAGGTTCATTATGGCAAAGTCTCATCTATGGGAGGCCAATATTCTGAGCTTTATACAAAGACAAAATCCAGAGTACCACACAGCTACATAAACAATATTGCTGGCAAATCCTGTGAGGCACACGCGGAGGTCAAGATGAACTCATGCAAGTTTATGTAAACATTATTTTATTCTTGGGGGCTGTGAGTTCATCTTTAAAAAAAACACCTTCTGCCTCTCTCCTAATCATTTCTCACCATGAGGTATAACTGGAAAGTCAGAACATATGTTTAAAACAATGCCGTTGTTCATATCGTGAGTACGTATAAACTTAAAAGAAGATTATGGGTACAATTATTTCTGTCAACTGCAAAAAATAAAAAATAAATTCTTTATTCTAGTTCTTTGTATAACAATTATGACTGATCATAACACCTTACATCTCATTTTCATCTGATGTCAACCTGCAATCAGACAACCTTGGTGTGCTATTTGAAGCTGAAAAGCCACTTACAAATGTTGTTCAGTAATGTTGATATCAGCTAAAGAGCATTCCTATTGGTATGGCATGAGAATTTGATGCATTACTTTATTTTATTCCATTAAGTCTGTTGTAATCATTGTATTTCAGGTTAAACCAA
Organism: Acanthurus lineatus; assembly: GCA_029814665.1. NCBI lineage: Eukaryota > Metazoa > Chordata > Actinopteri > Acanthuriformes > Acanthuridae > Acanthurus > Acanthurus lineatus. The sequence continues at coordinate 9,382,611 of JAPZDV010000020.1, forward strand.
AATGCAATCTCTGCCTTCAGCTTGTATCGGACACAGCTGCCCAGCTTTTAACTAATACCCAAAGAAAACAATCTTATCAGAAATGTTTGCAGCTTCCCCTCTCTGCCTACCTGTCAGTTTTAGAATTAATGTGAAGATTTTAGTGATTTCCATAATGTGATCATGGTTTAGCTTCCAGCAATGTTGCTGATTTGCTGCTCTGGTATGAGCCTCAGATCTGCGGCTCAGCGGTCTGTTCTGGAGTTTGAGCTCAGGTCAAGAGTCGACTGAGCTTTTACAGAAGCTCTTCAGCCCTGCAACTGCCTGCCAGGGGACCTGAGGACCTGAGGCTCACAGAATCAGTGTCATCTTGTCAATGACTTTCAAAAGCATCTGTCTTTAATAACTATATTCAATCTAGCATACCCTGTTATTGCCAACATGTCTCGTCTGTTTTATAAGTATTATTTTTTGTTTATTTGTCTAGTTCCTCTTTAATTATTAGAAATGTGTGTAGCTCCTTGATTTGAAAAGTACTATGAAACACTTCCTTATTCTTATTATACTTATTTATTATTATACTATATTATACTTATATTATACTTATTGTAAAAGATGACCTTTCCCGCCTCTTAAGTCATGTTGGCATTACCAGAGGATACCAGGATGCATGTTTTGAGCCTGATCACATGGTCTGACTAAGCAGAGGCAGAGACTAGAAATTTAAGCTGAAATAGCCTGCAGTTCTTTCTCATCTCTGACTATTTCACTGGTGTCAGAAGATAAACAGATTTTACGGCAGGAGAACTCTTTCTTTACCACACAGACTGAGAACTTTGTTCCTTTAATTGATAACATCAGTTGAAGCATTGACACTGATTGGATGTCCAAATGAAATGTGGTAAACTCACCCTTTAATTAACTTTGTTTTGTTTTCTTTTTTTACAATGGGCAAACAAAGGAAATGGTTCAAGGGAAATGCTCGAGCTCACATCTGTAAAACAAGGGCACATTTGAAGCCTTGGTCATCTACCTCGTCTCGAAATATTTATTAAGGCCATCAAATTTTTATTGGGTAGCTTCAGAGAGCTAATTAGCCTAAAAACTGTGCGGACACTGAACTGGTGTTCTGACCTAAAAGCTGAAGAATCTGAATTTTAACATATTTAGTTAAAATGAATAAACTCTCAGGCTCTGAATAATCTGGCACAATACTGTGGTGCTAGCCTTTCAAAAAATTTGAAGTTAGCACTAAACACTGGTGAGGCAGCTTTTTGGTTTTCATGCTCCCATGAGCTGGAATTGCCTGTCAGAGGATCTGAAGTTTGCTCTACCAATATTCTATTAAATAGCCTTTTTATATGTTAAATGACACAGTTCGTTATTACCGTTCGATCACATATAGTAAGATATTAAATATCAAATATTAAGATATTTGACAACATTCTAATAAGCTTTCTCAATACCGATATGCAGATAAATCCATTATGAATTTAAGATAGTTATTTTGACTGTAGACTACATGCAGATAATACAAACATGCCCAATACTGTGAATAAAAAAAATGGAGAATAAGTTGAGTATGTCCTGGAAAAAAATTACTTGGTAGGCTTTCAGATAATAAATCCTTTTCCCTAAGGTGAAATGATGATTACTGTTTGAGAAATAGCTCATCTTGCAAACGTGGATATCACATAAATATTGTAAACAAGCAATGTGCTGCATGTTTACATGTGACAGTCGTTGCATGACAACAAGGAGAAACGAAAAGGACTGATGGAAAAATGTTATCTCTCCTTAATCTGAAGACCCTTTTCCTATAAAGTTTGTGCTTCCATGGTTAACCTGAAGTGCCAGGTGGCTAGTTTGCAGTTTAGTACAAAAGATTACCCTCAGAGCCACATTCAAGCACACATTATCCAGAAGGATTTGAATCTGCTGTTTAATCTAATCATATATTACAAACATTGCTTGAAGGTTTAAGTCAGCCAGCTTCAAGGGAGCAAATGACTTGAGATTTTAAAGATGGACAGCAGTGAATGGATTTTACCACAAGAGTCTTCTAATCTTTTAATTACACAATATCTTTTCACTACTGTAGAACTCTGTCAGCATTTATTAATTGTAGCTGACTTGAATTTTTGCTGAAAATGGTCAACATTCATAACCTGCGCCTTAAGGGCTCACTGTTAAGTACTCAGAAGATTTAAGGGGAGAAATGATTCTGCAAGGCAATAAAAAGGATTGGCAAGTTTCCCTTGTTCTAAATGTTTTTTTTTTTTGATATTCCTGATGCGAAAGTTGTTTTTTGGAATTAGACAGAAGAGGAAAAAGTCTGAGGGAGCCGTGTATATTACATATATTACACACAACACACTTCTCAGACAACATCTCTCTGTCTGTAAAAAGGAATGTAAGTGAAGGAGTGGAAAAGCAGCTCAAAGAGCTGCTGTAAGCAGAAT
>JAPZDV010000020.1:9385625-9403222 GCA_029814665.1 Acanthurus lineatus
AAAAAAAATATATATATATATATATATATACACACTTTTTTGGGGGGGGGGTTCATGAACTTTAAACTATCTCTTAATTTCTTTGACGTTAATACTCCAAAATTTGGTTAACTAATTTATTTAGTTTAGTGTTTAGTTTATTAAAAGTCTGAAATGTAGCATTGTGGTGCTTACCACTACATGACGATAAATATGTGTAAGATTACTCACCATAACGAGTGCAACAAAGCTAACAGTGCTGTGTGGGAGTTGACAGTTCGCGCTTACACAGCTCCGAGAAGATGTGATCTTTGTCTTGATTAAAGATTTTAAAAGACCTTTGAAGCTGCGTGCAATTAGCTAATTGGCTCATCAGGTAATCCCTCATGTAGATGTCAGCCCATGAATCAGCAGGACTGCTGATGTTGGTATTTACTTGGTTTAGGGCATTATTGATTCATGCGTAGCTTTCCAATGGCTTTTAATGTCAAATTGATGCTAATGTTGTGATAAAGGAATACAATTACAAAGTGCCTAGTATTGAATGAGAAAAAAAACAACTTAAAGAAGGCTTAAGTGTTAATTGATAACAACTCATTGCTACATTTCACAAATAAATTAAAATAGAACAGCGGGAAACAGGTGGGAGTAGATGAGGAAAACATATTTGTTTTAAACAGATTAGTATAATGTAATGTGTACAATGGGTGATGAGTTAGTTTATAATGGACCACAACAGTCTTGGGGCTAAAACACCAGTCGTTGTTTCTTCATTAACCTGATAGATGACTTTCAATTAGCTTGAAGCTAAAACTCAACAACTTGAAACCTAATATTATAAGGATAAACCTGAGCAAGTTTAATACCTGAATGCCATTTAACAATTTACATTGTACATGCAAGAGAAATTAAACTTCACTGTTAGATGTCACTAAATCCTACACGCTGAATCTTTAAGGTGTTGCTAAACTCTACAAAGCCCTATTACAGTACCAGAAACTTCACAGCTAGCCAACTAGTGAGACCTTGTGTTTTTTACCGGTCTGATGATGCTGAATGAAATAACACAAAGAGTAGGGATAAAAAGTCTCCTATCTGTTTACTGCCTTCAGCAGACGAGCAAGATTATTCAAGTCTTTTGAAAAGGACTTCTAATACCTACTACTCTAATACCTCTTGAGGCCTTTTTTTGATGAAACTAAATTAATGCTTTTATACTTGAAGACCTTGTTTTTAAGAGACAGGGTTTCTTAGGAAACAAATGGATGCTTTTGAGATAGTAGTTACAAGCCATTACAAGCAAGAATATGAGATCCAAGGTACTGGAGGGTCTGAATAAAGTAGAAAGCCTTTATTACAGCATGGCTCATAAGCATTTCAGCCTTGCCAGGTTAGTGAAAAAAAACAGAAAAGTCTTGACAATCATTGGTGAAAAGAGAGCACAGGAGGATATGCGATTGTAAGCACAGTGCTCATAGCAGCCAATCCCTATTGTATTGAAGTGTGAAAAGATAAATGACCCTTAAATAATTGCTTATACTGATTTTCATAATGGAGCAGGACTGGGTACTTAACTTCACGTGTCTCTAACGGAACAGAAAGATCTATTGACACTTTTCTAGTCAGGATTAGAGTTGTCCCATTAATGCCTGAGGTCAGCATGACACTCACATACTCTGGGGCTTAACACTGTTGTGCCTCCTTTCAGGAAAAGTCTGATCTTGTCAAGGTAATCCATCCCAATCCTCACATCCATTCACACACACACACACATACACTACCCTTTGTCTCCAGGGAAAAAGGGAGATGGATGATAAATGATGCTCACCACACAGGTAGAACACAGATTGTGTTTAAGAGCTGCACAGCAGTCTTACGACAGTTGGTCATTAGCGTTGGATGTCAGACTGACATTTCAATGCACAGCCTCAGGCGTGATTTTAAAACAGGACACCTGTGGCATTATGATTGCAGCAGAATGGATTAACTCAAAACAATAGACCAGACCTGTGTGACCTGCTGAAAATTGGTTCAGAGATGAAACACTAGAGAATACTCGAGAAAAATCTTAGGAGAAAGCAACACTCTTCACTGATTAATTCTGACAAAAATTGTCACTTTCTGCGTCATCATCTCAGTTTATCTGTCAATTTAAGTTCACTGACCTTTGCCACTATCATGCCATCAACAAAATATGAATTACTCTATAGGTCTCTTGAGTCAGAAGGTTGACGTAGTTGATTATGTCACCAACCTGTTCATTCTTAGCAAAAAAAAAAAAGGAGGAGGGTCTAAAGAGGGAAGCAAGTAATACTTGTAGGGATATAACTATTTCTTATGCATTAATGTCTCCCTAATGAGCCAAATTCTCCAAAACAAATCTGTTGAATTGTTCACCATCCTAGCAGCTAACTAGAATATCTTCAAAATTGTTGCACATGATTTCCATGAGACATTCATGGTCCACAGGGGATTTGTTTTAGGTCATCGCTTAACCTTCCTGCAGCATCATTGTGAAGAGATTTTTGACTTTTAAATAAAGAAACTGATGAATGGATTGCCATGAATATGACATACATCCATGCCTTTCATGAGGTATATATGTTTGTGTAACTTTGGTGATCTAGCTGCATCATTAGGTTTGAAATTAACTTTGAAGTATTTCTTCTTTTTTGAAATTTCCTGGTGCAATTTTCTTTCCAACTACAATTTCAGCAGCTGTGAGAGGCAAAACTGTTTTCATTTGTGCACCAAATTATCACAATAACGGTCATTAGTAGCACACTTTGATCAAATAAGCTCAGTTGTGTACTTAATTTTATCATTTTTCAAGTATAAACACACTACAAAGGCAAAGTAATTATTTATTTAGTATTTTGGTCTCCTTTGTCTTGAAAGCAACGAAACAATAAGCTTTTATCCGGCTAGTTTTGTGATGTATGGCAGTGTTGCTCCGGGCTGTTCTCTCCTTTCTCTAACCTTTTCTGATCAAAGCTTGTGAGTACAAACCTCTCAACCTGCTTGACATTCAAACCCAAGAATGAGACACTGTGCCATGTAAAACCAGCGAGGAACCATGAAGAAAGGACAGGAGGTGAAAGATAAACATGATTCATCGTTTTAAAGTGATGCTAAAAATGTGAGAATTAAGACATAACATGCACAAAGAAGTGCAATTCGCACATATAACAGTGTACTTTTTGAAACCAGCACTGGAATCAATAGCAAAATGCAGGCTGTCTGCCTCAAAACTTCCCTGCACAAACATAAACAAGAAAACACGTACGCACCCAGACACAAAAAATCCTTTTCACTTATTGATCTGCACGGCTACAGACAGGACTCCCCCCGTGTCCACCTCTGTCTGGAGGACTCAAAAATAATGATTACTGAGATGACGCCAATACTGATTCTTTGGAAGAGGTGAAAGTAAAGGCAGAGACAGAAATTTGGCTCCTGCATTCATCGGTAGCAACTGGGTTGGTGCCTAGGAGCTGGGGGTGTCGTAGGAGGATCATCATGATGACCAAATTAGAAGCAAAGTTATATTAAGTTATATTAAGCTGGTCATTGTGCATCAAGCTGTAGCCTGATAACAAGCCAGAAATATATGTTGGTGCAAACAACTGAAGGCAGTTACAAAATTGCCCTCTTGGATGCCTTTATCGTATATAAAAAAAACTGTGAAGTGTCTACCTCGATGTCCCAGTGAGCAAGAAAACCCTCTAGTTTGCCCTTCTAGCAGAGAAAACATATTGAAGGTCATAAACAGTGTTGAGGATAACACTTAATGAAGTAGCATGTCACTGTAATGATGCTTCTCAGGAAATATTATCAAGTAATACAAAAGAAATGTAACTAGCAGTGTTACTAATTACTTTCAGAAGTGAGTAACTAAGAATAACTCTTTGAAAAAGTAACAAGTTGTGTTTACTGCATTACTTTTTTTGAGAAACTACCCCAACACTGGTCATAATTGCCACCCTGAATGCTATAAAATAAGTTATTAGCGTACACATGTTTAGTGGTTCAAGATTACTTTACATCTAAATCACATAATCAAACACTTTCAAAGCTCTTAACAAAACTGTTCCAACAGAAATGCATCACATCTTTCTGCATGCTGGTTCCCCACCACATGCAGCTGCATACATAACGTGGAATTAACTGATCCGGTCAGTCAGATTTAATTTCTCTGTAATTCTACAGTTGGTGGTTCATTTGCCTTCACTCCTGAGACATCAAGGTCTTGGCACTAGATACATTTACCAAAACGCTGAGAAACTAATGTTGCCTTCAGACACTGTTGATTTTCTGAGATTGCGTCTGTCTGAATACAAACAAAAGATGGATGATTGAGGACAAGTGACAACCAGAAAGGTCGTTTTCTGTGGAATCAAGGTTTCCTACCCTGAAGTGTTCACACTGTTGTGTGTCTTTCTGCTTCAGACATACAGAAAGCAGATTTCCTCTTTTATGCTATATGCTAATTCTCATGCTATGCTAATGTTCATACTTTTAAGCATAAAAAAATAAGTGTGCTTGAGCTTTCTGTGCCTGACAGAAAAATTAAAACTAGAAGAAAACACAACTTTAGTATTTGTTGAAGTTAATCGCTCTTTTTTTCTTGAACTGAATGTAATTTTGCTATTTTTTGTTTAATTCCTAAAGGTCCATTGTTTTGAATTTAGTGGTATCCAGTGCAGAGGTTGCAGATTGCATCTGACTAACTTTCCCTCTGCTAGCCCTTCCTTTCTATAGGAGAACCTACAGATGCAGTAAAACTTGTGTTTTTGGTTGTTTATACACTGATAAAAAACATAAATATTTTATATCGACATTTTATGTCACAGGCTTACATTCAAACAAAATAATCAATCAGGCAGTTGTACAGAATTGCCTTGTCACGTTTTATCTTCACCAAGAATGCTGTTTTCACCAGGTTTGTAAGCACTTTACAACAAATCAAAACAGGCCAAGGCAGAATAATTTAATTGGGTAGAGGTCTGTAGCCTCAACAATTCAATTAAGAGAGACAAATGCTTAAATCTAAATTCAAAAGATACAGTAAACTGGATAATTGTTTTGGATTGGTTTGCAGATGCTTTTTGACAGAAGAGATCTTTTCCTTTCAGGCAAATAGGTGTCAAAATGGCACATCACCTTAAAACAGTCTTGTTTGTATTCCATTTAGAATGTGCAACAAAAGTGAGACAATAATTTACTGAAGCCGCAGGCGGCTCAGTGGCAGACATAGCTAATTATCCCTGGTTGTCTGACTTCAAGCGTTCAAAGATCATCATGTTCACAGTTACTAATTGGACCGCCCCAGGTCATATGTGAATGGATGTTGCACTATTTCCCCACAAACATGCTTACCTTTCTTTTAGCTCTGAGCTGTCCATGGTAGTTATCAGAGGTGTCTCCTGGGATCTCCCCTCCCCACAGAGTCACCCCCACAATAGTATAAGTGATGCCCATCACCACTAGGGGCAGCACGTAGACCAGAATCATAACTATGATGTGATATCTAGGAGGAAAAGAGAGAAAAGGTTTAAGAGTGGTTACATTCATAAGATATTTTAACCATTTATTATTTCTAGACACAATATAGATTTCATATTCTACCTAAACCCTGGTTCACCCTCATGTCCTGTGGCTCCTGTTGGAGCTGAATTATATCTGTTGCCACAAGCATCCTTTATTTCAACAAAAACCCCCAGAACAACATGTGTTTGGTATAAGGGACACACTAACCCCAACCCAAACCCTAAGCCTTGGGCTTGGGCTTGTACAAATTATGTTGGGTTGCAGAGGAGGAGGTCAGGTGTAAGGAGGAGGTCTGTATGGATGGATGGATGGTTCACCTAAGCATCAGACTTTAGCATAGCAGACAGCTGTTTGTGTCCTTCTGACGGTCAACATATTATTTCAAGCATGAACATGATCGCTCCCTAACCTTAACCATGTAGTTTGTATTATATGTGTTGTGACAGAGGTCCCCTATCCTTGCAAAGTAGTCATTTCAATTTAAGCCACATCTTTCTAAACCTTAGTGGTATTTGCATCTGCACCTATACAAACAGTAACCATAGCTTTGCCATATTTTAAAACAGATCAGTCAAATCAAATTGATTTTTAGCAGCTTTGGAAATGGTGATCCGTCAACAGTTCATTAGATCAAAAAGCACATCTGAATGTCAATTTAAAGGAAATGGACAAATGATGTAGTTTGCTGTTGTCATTTAATCTGTAATGCTTTCTGAATTGGTATCATAATCAGCAACGTTGATTTGCAACATTGCAACTCTGAGTACAACTTGCCAGCACTGGAGACAATGAATGTGAAAGCCTTATTCAATAATTAATAATCCAGCCTAAAATCCTGCAATTTATGATAAATTTCTGTTACGTTCCTTGCCTACAATGGTGTATAGAGCATCATGGATGTGTGAGCACATCCCAGCTCCGCACAGAGAGCACATTATGAGGCATTATGTTAGATTTCATGCCCTGGTATTGACAAGTGGCACAGAGAATCGGTGACAAATACCGGGGAAAGACCTTTGAGAGGAATGTGTGGTTCTCCAGCTTCTCATCCTGCTAACGGCGATGCAGCTGCATGCCTCTGGAGCTTGGAGCGCTCTGCCTTGGGGCCGAAAAGTGCTGGAGGGGTGTTATAAGAATACAGGTCACATTTTGAGAGACCATGGTCTGAGCCGGGCTCATGCCATCGAGAGCTGACCCCCCCTTTTTTTAGGCATTAGGTTTTGTAGGGTGACAGACTCCTTTGGATTTGGTGGGCGGAGCTTCTTTGGGTGCTTATGAGGCAGCTATCTACTGCTGGCTGTATGTAGTGTATAGATATGGGAATGATATCAGTTTTTTCATTAGCTCTCCAAAAGAGAGCAAGTAAACATATAGGTTGAAAAGTCAAACTACTCCTTTAATAATATTCATAATCATACTTCTTGGAAATATTCATTTTGGAGAAAGGATCTTCTGGTACGGTGCAAACAACTCTGGCCCTCATCTGTTCCTTATAACACTCACTGTACAGAAGAAAATTGACGACATGTGACATCACTGTCACTGTCAACTCAAATATGAAGCGATGTAGTCCCTCAGAGGCATTTAATTTTACATAAGAAATCAGCCCCTCTAACATTATTGTCTATCATTTTGTAGCTGTTCTGCTTCACAGGAATGACGTAATGGTCACACAGTCACAGTGTGTTGAACCTACAAGGAACAGCTGATAAGCAACAGTAAGCTGAAGTGGAAGGAACTGAGCTACACGGCCTGGAATCAAAGCAAATTAGTTTGCAATAGAAAGTCACAAGTCTTTCTCACACGAAGGTGTCGTCGGCCATGCGGGGCCAGGCCACAAAGCAGAGGGTCCTCTGGGGATTAGCTTTAGTGGTGGAGAAGTAGCAGAGAGGGAAGGCGAGAACAACAGCCAGACTCCAGATACAGATGATGACTCCTGTTGTGACCTTTGCTGACATACGAGGCTTCAGGGGATGGATGATGGCCATGTACCTGCAGGTCAAAGGTCAACAGGATGAAAAATAAGTTATAATTATGTTTAGGGCTGTGAGACAGCATACTGAAACACTGGTTTATTTATAGATTCAAACTTTATTAGTAAGTAAGCGCATTCTAGATTTTACCCTGTATATTTTTTATTTTTTGTACTTTTGTGTACACTTTACGGCTTTTTAAAAACATTTTCAGAACTTTGACTCCTTAAAGTTAAGTTATACCTGCTTTTACACATCAGGGCATTCCAGTAAACATGATGGTGGCCTGACTTCTCAAAATGTTTGATCTAAAGTTTTTTTTAATAACCTAAAGAGGTTAAAGTAAAAATTGAAAAATTAGAGAAAACTAAGAGGACTAAACACATTTTTATACGTTCTTTATTTCATCACTTTATTAATGTTGTCACTTCCTAGATTTGTCTCGAGAAGAACTCTTACCAGTGAATGATTCAGATATTTAAACACATATTCATATTATACCTGGCAGTCTGCGAGGCAGTGTGTGTAAAAGTCCACTTAGGCTGTGTCTTTCAGGGAAAGTGATGGATGATTCACTCCCACAAAAAAAAAAAAAGTGATGACATTTTGTTTGAACCACACAATGAAATACTTTGAACTGACATGAGATAATCAACTGAATATGTTCCCCGCTCAGGATGCTACATGACTTTCAATTGCTGGCAATGTAGAGTCAGAGCAGCTAATTTAATCTGTGTGTGATAGTAAAGAATGGGCCTCGTCCTGTCACCTCAGTGACTGGAACTCTCTGAGGAACAACAAAAAAGATGCCCCATCTATTCACTTATAATTGCTTTGCATTTATTCTTTTGTCTCGCTGGGATTTGCGGATGACAGTGTGTGAATAGCTTTTCAGATGTTCAATCAAGTATGTGCCACGGCAGTGTAGAGTTCCAGTAGCCTCGCTGGCCAGTCTAATAGACCTGTAACCACTGAACAATAACCACAATGCAACACCAAGAACAGGTAAATCAGATAAATAGGATTACATTAAAACATATTCACATAGGTGTCAGCAACAAATGGTCATGATTACAAAGACACTACAGCAGCAAATTAATAAATCATCAGTGTTTTTTGTTGAACCTGGCAGTCTGTCATGCCTTAAGCTGAACAAAGCTATCAGACGGCGTATTGTTTTGAATCCATGTCACCATGGTGTGACAGCACCAGCTAAACACTCACTCTGTCACAGCCTGGTGTTTAACTAGCAGAGATTACATTGAATAAGTTTCCAGCACAAGGAGCCAAACATTACGTGCACAGCTATGACCAAGATTTATGTGTCACTTCACAGCATCATACAGTTAAAAACTATCCCTATCAGTCTGCTTACATATAAATCGACGGGTGATTTGCCTGAGTCCAAATTTTATCTGCAGGTGATCTTTTCTGAGACCTAATCGAGCTAATTTGTTGCCTTAAACTTAACTAACTGTGACTGTTTCTTAACATTAACCACATGCTCATGTTTTTCAACATGAATATAAAGAAGTCACGTGACAACAAAGGCAACTTGACCATAAAACTGTTCTCCACAAGAATTTATGGGAGAAACCGGTGTGCATACAAAATTGGACTTTGATGTAAACAGTGCATACAGTTTAAAAGTCCGTAGCACACTCATGTGTACATACATTGATGATGAAGAGCTTTTAATAGGGCTGAATGTATTGTGATTACTTTGACTGATATTGTGATATGATTTTTGATAACAAGCAGAAATTAAAATTTTTGTTTCATTGATCTCATTGAAAAATGTATTAAAATGGTTAAAGTATAATTTCTGTGAGGATCTGTACCAACTAAATATGTTTTCTTCCATCTGCAGGATGCAGTTTTTCAGCCAGGATGTCTTCGCAGTGCCACGGTGCTTAATTTGGAAAGGCATATTGATATATATTAAACTTGCACTGGAATCTTGCAGTTCTTTCTTGAAAAGCTCTAACCAGACTCATTTGTGTCCGTCAGATTATAACTGGACCAATCGGTGTCCTTTGAGAAGAAAGAGGTGGTAGCTGCAGGCATGGTTTAGTTTTGACAGAAGCTAGAAGCGTCTGCAAGCTTGTAAACAATGGCAGCTGCCTGGGAGGTTAGCCTGGATGCTGCAATAGCGGCTGTTTTATCAGAATTGAGCAACATTTCCTCAGAAAAGGAAGCCGAGTAATGACACTGAGCGCTTCTCTTGATGGAACAGATGTTTTCGTTCTTCTTCTGAAGACTTAAGCAAGAGTAATGAATGTAAAAAGAAGAACATAGTTCAAATCATCCTCCAGCTTTTTTTTTTACACAACCTTCCTCTTCCAAATTCTTTCAGTGGGATTTTTCCAGATGGACAAGTGAAATATATCCTATGGATATGTGAAACATTCCATCTGATGTGTCAGGTTATAAATACATTTTGCCTCAAGCAAATATTGCCCACCTGTCATGATTTGGATATTGCACTGGTCCTTATTGCAATTTGGATAAAATTTTGATTAACTGTTCAGCCCTAGTTTTCAAACAGTCTATTTCCATTTTTGAGTTCACATTCAATCCAAACTGTTTATGGAAAAGTCTGTGGATGCCTGGAAACGGAACCATTGTTTCTGGACATACACTTTGCTGTTGCTGAATTTTTAATAAGATACTTTCCAATACTGTCATGGTGAAAACAAAATCCCATTAACCTTCATTGTATGCGGGTGGAGGTAAAAAGAGATGGATATCTCACAAAATGAAAACCAATATATGCATAAATTTAAAGTGAACTAATCCTCTATGAAAAAAAAAACAAAAACATATTGTCAGGGCTGTTTTCCTTTTGTTTGCAATTCTCTATGTACATAATTTTAAAGTTTATCTATGTGACCACAGGTAATGATGTGATTATATGCTACACATCCAATGCTGAACACAAGAAAATAAAGGTGTGTAAAATAAAAGAGTCAGCAGCCTTGGTATCATAAAGAGCTTTAAGGCTTCACCGGTTACCTTTCACAAAGCAGCCTGTGTTTATTTCAATGCACTGCCCAGGGAAACACACTTGGCAGCGCAGAGAAGCAGCAGGAAGGACAAATTCAAAGATGATCACGAACTGTGGCCTCATGCCATTTCAAGACATCAGAGCGGAGACAGCACCATACTGAGGTTAGGAAAAGCATGACCGCAGGTTACATCTACATCATGTAGGTCATACCGATGTTCTGTTGCTCAGTGCACAGTTGACAGAATTGAATGGACACTGCAGACCAAAAATACAAACGCATGAAAGTTGCTGTAGAGGAGCCAAAATGAGCACAGCCTCAGGAAATGCACTGTTCTATCTGGGTGTCAAGGATAAGTACTGGAGGAGGAAAACACCTCACACAATACCGAAACACACTGTGACACTTGTACTTGCTGCAGACCCACGCTGTGCCTGCATAGAGCTTTCACATGCTGGTTGTTTTCATTACGTTTGGCCCGTGGCTGCTTCCTTCATCAGTCTAATCCCTTTATTCAAACGTTATGACGTATGACGGTCCACTGATCAGTATCAAAGCCTCGCTTATGGTAACGACCGCATCACCACATTACCGGAAACTACAGGTGCACGAGCAGGGAGAGAGGTAAAGAAAGAAAAAGGATGTGAAAGGGCAAAGAATAGAAATAATAAAAGAGGATGTGATGAAAAGAAGCAAGTCAGAGCATGTAAAAAAGGTAATCTTTCAAAGGGTGTTGTCAGAGAAAGATTCATTCACAGCAGTTCAGACTTTTTCTACAACAACACCTTCAGTATATGAATCACTCACAGAGAAATGTAAAAATAAATGTGTGGAATTGGCCCATGGTGAGTGAGTTGGCTGCCACCCTGCTGGGACAACTGCCTTTCAACTATAATAATGCAAATCAAAATTAATTACCTCCTCCACTAAAGACTAAAGACATTTATTTTTTGAACTAGCAGCACAAAGTCAAAACCCACCAGAAAACACCATCTAAATTCAAATTGAACTGATGAAGACTCAGTATAAATTAGCTGGTAAGAGCATCAGCTATGAACCTTACAGCTCACATCAAATGATTTTAATTGCCTGAGCCTTTATAGATTGAGTGCAATTTGTCTCTAAGCAAGACAAAGCACTGATTTGACTTTTCTTTTTAAGCACAAGATTCAATTTTCCACCACTGCTGGTGGAAGGCGGCACTGCCAAGTGGAAAAACCAGAAACGAGACAACCAGCATAATCAAGCGTGAAGCACTTGTGATCAAAGTGTTGGGGTGAGAGTAAAAGGATTTTTCAAGGCCTGTGTGGCTCGACATATTCATGTGCCCTGCATGTGCTCCGGATATTTCGTTACTGATGGTTAAGGTGCGTTGAAGCTGGTCTGCATTAGGAATTGATCATTCTATCTCAATGACTTCACTGCGTTTCCTTCTTTTTCTTTTAATAAACAAACCAATACTGATTCATTAATCCAGACAAGATTTCCAAAGAGAGGCAAGTGAGAAGAATCTAAACTACAAAAGAAATACATTTGTCCAGACATGGAACTAATCACAGAGGCAGGGGAATGAGGGGAAGGTATTAACCTCATCACTCATTGGTTCAACAGTGATTTACAGCATTTCATTTCAGCATTTCCCACCTGTCCACAGCTATCGCAGTCATGGAGTAGATGCTTGCAAACACGGATGTGACCGGAAAGAAGTTGTGGAATTTGCAGTACCCTTCCCCGAAGTACCAGTCCCCGTGGGCAGCGTAGATAAAGTTTATCAAAGTGTTAAACGCGGCCATGGACGCGTCTGAAAACGCCAAGTTTAGGAGAAAGTAGTTGGTCACCGTCCTCATGCGCTTGTGAGCGAGAATGATCCATATCACGATGAGGTTTCCAAACACGGCCACCGCCAGCACGAAGCTGTAAGCCACGGACCAGAGAGCGACGCGCCACGACGGCTGCACAAACGGGTTGGTGTAGTTCGCCGTTATGTTGGATCCGTTATGCGGAGTCGCCATCCTCTTCTCCCTGAATACGTTTCGGTTGTTTCACGAGTCTGATCTAACTACTGAGGTTCAAAGCTGGAACTCTTGGACAGAATTCGCGTGTATGCACCATTGTGCGCAACTTCAACACATCACCATCCATAAAAGAAACACATCTCCTCCTCAGATCCTCACAGTGTTGTCATCAACCGTTTGGCACGCTTCGGTGTGAAATATAATAGCGGAAAGCGCGATAAAACTGCTCATGTAACAAAGGATCCTCCAACGCCTGTTGAATGTGTGTGTGTGTGAACGCACTGCCTCTCCTCCAGCAGCAGCAGCAGCAGATACAGGCAGCGCGCCGTGCGCACTCAGTGACGCGCAAATGGCACAAATGGTGGAAGAGATTGATTGATACTTGTGGCTGCTGTTCTAAACTTCATGAATAACCGATGGGTCTCTCTCTCTCAGTATTTATCAGTGAGCGCTCACTACGCTCCTTTATCTTCTGTGACCCTTTAGATGATCTCGTTTCAGATGCATTTCAAAGCGCGCAGCCACAAACAGGATATTGAAATGTCTCAGGCAGCCTGTGCACTAAGATACACTTCTATTTAGCCCTTAATTGTGGTGTCAAAAAGACTTCATAGACTTAAGTGTCATCTTCTTCTTCTGTCGAGCCTATTGTGACTTATGGCTTTGAGGTGGATCAATGTAATGCCTCTTCTATTATGGCTTTAAATCCTCATAGTGGACAAGAGAGATGAAAAGAAATGTTCAGTGCTGTATGCTGGTAGAATGGCTGTGACCCTCTCCTTTTCTGTCACATCAACACTCACAACTAAAAGGCTGAAGTCCCCTCCAGACATCCAACTGTTCACATCGGATAACCCTCCTTCATCTGCTCACATAGCCCTTGGTGCTGGTATCCCCTACACGGATACATTTACACGTCTTCCATGAATAATCAAATCCAATCAATCCAAAGCGTTTTCAAAGCAGACAGCTCTGTTTCTCACTGTGGCAGCAGCCACGAGCCATAAGTTCTTTGAAACACATTACAGGCTGTAATTTGATTTTGGCCTATAGGACGACTGCAGTTCTATGCAAAGTGGATTTTCCTGATTTACATTTGAACTTGATCTAGTTTCATGTCAGCACTGTAAGATAAAATAATACAACAAACAGTTGAAAAGCAGAGACAGCAAAATGTGGCATTTAAATTGGAAAGACAGACAATTTCACCTGTTACTGAACCAGACTACAGCGCGGATGAATGCAGGGTTCACTGGAGGTATCTCTCGTGCTGCAGCACTGTAGCACAGCACAGCGTTGATGCTCTGTCATTCCATTTCACGCCTGCTGAAATTCATCGTAACATTTACAGAGATGCAGATGCATTGAAAGCTGCAAAAGGTAACAAAAAGTTAATTCTGAAGACTCTCTGTGCCGTACTTCACACTGTTACCTCAAACATTGTAGTGTTATCCACACAATTCATGCAATACTCTCTAATGAATCAAAGGCAGGCGTGAGTAATTGGGAGGGTTGTGTGGTGCAGGAACAAAACCTTCATTACCCCTAATTAAGAAATGACAGAACAATTACAAGATGTTAAAATGATTGATGCTGTGGTGATTTAAAAGAAAAGATTTAGTGTGTTATTTCCCGCCTACATATATCAAATGAGTTCTTGTTCTGCTTTGCAATCCCTCATGTTAATGCTGCTTGATATTCATGAGACTCAGACAATTTTCAAGTTTTGTCCCAGTGGATATGGAAATGCTCACAAACATAACATAATAAAAGCTCCGTTTAATATTGAAGCAGTGTGTGAGGTATAAAAAATAGAGTATACATGTTCAGTAATTTAGTTCATATTAAATTATGGAAATTCAAATGAATATTGTTTTGTAAGAATCTGATTCAGCTTTAGTTTGAAATCTGTCTTTGCATTTTTTCTCTTGTTTGAACCATGAGAAAATGGTTATTTAAACACCTTAACACAAGTAATATTAAAACTGTGTTTCCCCACAGAGAGTTGTAGTTAAGTTGTACTTATTTTCTTATGGGGAAGAGAATGATTGAAACTTATTAAAACTAATCCATGACATTTTTCTTCAGCGTGACAAAGCTCTGAAATCAAACATGATGAGAATCTCACACAGTAATGTCAGCCACTGATTTTTAGAATAAGGAGTTAATTTCTTCCTTTATTAGGGAGGAAATTAAAACATGTTCTAGCATTCTTAGCCTTCATGAAGGGGCAGCAAAGACAGCCTGAAAGAGAGGAAGATGATGGACAAAAAATATTCTCTGCCACAATTCAACAGAGGCATCCGTACATCCTAAAATATTAGGATAAAATAGTGTCCCCAAAAGTGTTTATGACAGGAAAAAAAAGATAAATGACGATCAAAGTTTCAAGGGCTTAAAGTTAAATCTTTAAAATACTTTAAATATAGAGTACAAAAATACTCTTGGGCCCCATTTGGCCATGCTTCTAAAGCAGAAAATGATTTACAGTAACTGCAGTCAAAGAACAGAGAGACAAAGACGAAAGATCCAAGGTTAAAACAAACTCTCCATTTGCATGTGATGCATATTTTCAGAGTCCAGTCTTGAGCCCCGTCTGTTCTGACTGGCTGCTTAATGAGCTGCTGTGGGCTCATTGTCTGTGGCTTTGTTATGTGCGCGTTGCATAGCAGATGCCTGATTGTCTTTGGGTAATTACATTTTTTGACGTGAAATGTCAGTTTCCCTCATCTTTCATTACATATTTCTTATAAAAAGAAATATCAGGCAGCTCCGTAGCTTCAGCTGCAGCATTGTCGTCAGCCTTTTTTGCACAGCTGCCTCTGTGGTGTGTCAGAGCTCGTGTCAGGGCTTGGGGCTATTTGCTTTGATCAATTCAAATTGCAACCAGGGACAGTAATTTAATTGCTAATGAAAGAGCATTGCTCCAGTTAGTTTTTCATTAGTCCTTACCTCAGACATTAACAGCTGAACATTACGTACCTAAGAAGCATAACATACAAAAGCGCTACTCAATGTACTTTAGTTTTTGAGTGCAGAGTAACACAACTATTGACCACCGTCACACTGACTAACACTAATCAATTAAAGGTCAGCAGAGGATATGTTTGTTCTACTACAACATTTTGACACAAATTCAAAGTCGAGATGAGACAGTTTCGTTAATGTTGCATCACTGAAAATGAATAAGTGTTAAAATATTCTATTTGTACATGCGGATGAACTGACCTTTAGCTGCTTTAGAGATACATCTCGTGCATGTGCAAGTAGGACAAGACCAAAGACTAACTGTCGTGTAGAAACTTAAGGAAACTTGTCTCACTGCAATAATTTGTGAATATCAACTGCTACTTTAAAAAAAATCCTGATTAAAATGACAGATTGACATGCATTAATGTTGGCATATCAGCAGCATATGATGGATGTGAAGTGGTTCCCTTTATTTTCTGTTTAGCAGGGTTTCTATATGTGCATCTCTGTGCACACAGTACTTTTAATGACACTAATCAGTGATCATCACTTCCACCATATTGGAGTTATACCTGCATGCCCCACATTACTGTTTTATGACCTACAAAACCTCTGGGACAGGGTTTGGCACAGCATTGGCAGTTTTGGTCAATACAGCTCCATCAAATGTACGACAGGAATGAAGCTTTCGTGAGCTGGTTGTTGCAAAATGGCTCCTCTCAGGGCTTTCAGTGTTATTTTCATAGACATTTCTTGCTGGTTAATTGTAATTGATTCTTTAAAAGCTGGCGTAGGGAGTAATTTTTTGGCTTCTGTGGGCTAAAATTCCATTATAATCTCTCAGTTGATTAAAAATCAAATGGACTGGGAGCAAACCGGATTTCTTCTCCTATTCTTGGCTCTGTTTTTAGGTTTTAAATGTTCTTGCTAGTGATTGGAGACTTTGCTCAATCATAGGTGAACTCAGAGGGAGAGTGCTTCAACTAAATGCTCTGAAGATACAGACGCATATGCACGTCCACTCAGTTGGCAATATTGGAAGAGAATAATGAAACTTGCAGTGCATTTCAAACACATGTCAACAAACACAAAGCTTCAAGCAAATGATATTGGATGCCAGAAGAGTCTTGATGATAAACACGGGGGAATAACTATTGGGGGGGTGGGCATTGGTGTGTATTTGTTTCCCTGTCTGTGTTTGTGTGTGCATGTGTGTGATGCAATATGCTTTCATCCTGCTATGCGAAGTAGTCACAACAGCCTCTTATGCCTGTAGTTCTTTGCCCTCGGTCTAGAATTGCATGAAAATCCCAAAACCAATAATAAACTGATGCAATTACAACTGCAGCCAGCATGTAATGTATTTAATTCTTTCTTCACATAGAGATCCTTTGCCATCTAAATCTAAGCCTAAAAATGAATAAATGAATACCCTGGGTGGTGTTTGTCTCTATTATCGTGGCAGACTAGTTTGATTTCAGTCAATTAAAACTGCCTGCTGTCGTAAATAGAGCACTGAATGTGTATCAGTCTCCAGGTGAAAATTGTTTTCTGCAAATTCTCTCTTGTTTCAGTAACATTTGTTCAAATCTGCAGCACCTAGCTGATGTAGAGAATGTTTTGATCTCACTGAAAATGAATATATATACAGTCAATACATTTTTTACGTTGTCAGAACATTATTTTGCTTGTTTCCTTAGTGACTAATCATTTAATCAAGTCTTTAACCAAAAGCATAAGGAAAATATAAACATTTTACCCATTTGAAAGGCTGTTTGTGTTCATATTGTACACCACAGCTAAGACCCTCTGGCTTTGAATCCCACCGAGAAATATCTCCTCTGGGAAATCAGCCTATTAAGCAGCAATTTTCCCAGGATAAATGACATGCACTCCATCACTTTGCTGTGCCCCGACTGCCAAGACATTTCCATTGGCTTTGAAAATGAGTTCATGACAACACAGAGAACATGATGTTAGTATTTTCCATTTTCCACCGAAAAATTTCCACTGAGATGGACAATAAAGTCTATCTATCTATCTATCTATCTATCTATCTATCTATCTATCTATCTATCTATCTATCTATCTATCTATCTATC
>JAPZDV010000020.1:9420620-9438395 GCA_029814665.1 Acanthurus lineatus
TAGACGTGTAACAGTGTCAATGAAACATGTAAGTCATTTGCTGATAATGATCAAGAACTTGGAATAACTGTTTAACTGTATTTTTTTTTTTTACTTGAACCTGCTACATGCACATTCTTGTGCAGCAGAAGGTGACTGATTTATTGGATCTGAATGAAGGCACTTTGCTTAAACAACCTTTAAATGTTTAATTGTCAGACTGCATTAAAATTACGAGTGCATCTTTCCCAAGTTACTCTGATATCTGCACTGGCATCTCACTAAAGTGTAAGATTTAATATAGCTTATTGAAAAAATAATTAAATTTTTTTGACTCTGATCATTTTTTTTCATACAATCTTATTGTATAATGCAATGTTTCTTTATTAAAAACTCTCTGAATGAGTGTTTGTGTTGGTGCCTTTGTACTTTCACAGAAACAGACCATCATACCGTAGCTGAGACAAATCAAATGAAGGCCTTTAAACCTTCTGTCATCATCTCTTCTGCTACACGTGGTAGAGGTTATGATTTTATGTTTCCTGAAGTTCCAGGAAAGAGAACTTGTGAGAAGAAACAGTCATAGCGTGAGAAGGTGGTGCATGTGTATGCGAAGAAATAAGTGTTGGTTTTGTTGAGACAGGCTTTCGTCTTTAGGGGAGTGAGAATCAGGAAGATCCTTCCTTTCCCCCTTATGTTTTTCATTTTTCTGAGACAATTATCTTTCACCGTGGGGAAATTTGCTCAACAGCTGTAGTAAATTATGCTCACTGTGTTGTAATTGTGATGTCCTGTAACCTATGCAGTATGTAAGACATGTTTACTATATACCTGTGTTACAGGCTCTGTGTTCTGTCTTACATCACAAAACAGAAGTGTTGGCACTGACAATGCTCTAATGTTTCCAACTCTAATAAAAGTTCCTGGCTTTCTTTCATCTATCCTGTGGTGTCCCACAGGGATCAATATAAGCCCTCTACTGATTTAATTAACGGTCTTTTTGGCTATTAAAAAATGGCCCAAAATAATTCCTTATGATGGAAAACTATAAGCTGAAATGCATGTATGAGTTTGGGAATTGTTTAGGAGACGACCTAAACAATTAAAGATATATTGAATGTCAAAAAAAGACAGCAGTCTAAACATTTAAATCTTTATAAGCAGTGGATAGGTACCTGTGGCGGAGCAAATCAGAGCCAGGCCGGGGGCGGGGCAAATGACCGGGCCCTTTAAACCCAAATAATAAAGCTCACGATAACATCGTTTTACAACATACACATGAACGCAACAGCGGGGCTTACAAGCTTCGGCACCACGGAGAGCGACTATGTCATTTTGAAGTTCATCAAGCGGTTAAGTGTATAGTGATTGTTAGAATTGCTACCTGTAATTAACCTGGCTCCCTGGCTGTGCTGGCAGTTTTGGTGGTCCTGAATCGCTGCCAACAAAAAAGTCGGGTTCATCTCCAGGACGACGAACAAAATATGTGTCCACTTTTTGTAACTTGGCTTTTCCTTGCTCTCTTTTTTCCTTTTCTTTTTGCTTTGCTGCTCCACTTTTTGCTTATATGAAGTGCCACTCCTGTTAACTTAGTCCGTAAAAATGCTCCACCTAGTTCGCAATCTGTTGACAAGTGACTGATGATGACGTAGGTGGACAGTTGGTGACGAGTTTTACCCAAAATACACTTGGAGACAATATCAATATAATATAATATAATATAATATATCTACTTGTAAATTTGAGTGTCATAAAGTCAAATGTGAGAGTGAAAATAAAGCCAGTGTTGCAGCACAACATTTTATTCAATATTTTACACCTACTACATCTCTAAAGTCAGTCGGTCTTGTAAAGTTTTTAGCAACCATGACTCAATCCTGACTGGAGCAACCTAAATAAGCCCTGTATAAAGCTGCACGACAGGTGATGTTAAACAGACTGTGCTCATACTCCGGGCTCCTCTGGGCATAGGGCCCACCTTCTCCAACTCCCCCGAGCCGTGGCAGAGGCTCGGCTTCCTCAAGTCCCACCTCCCATCCGGGCCCTCTGCGGCCCTCCCAATTTTGCAAGTGAAAACTGAAGGATTTTGATTTTCACAGTGAAAGGTCAGTAACATTTACTCTTGAAGAGGAGAGCTCTTGTTACTGCAGTTCGAGTAAAAAAAGAAATCTGTTACTCCAGCTAGTTGGTTAAAGAAAGAGCGTGTTATACTTGCAGGAGCAAGGGGAAACAAGAGAGAATAAGGCAGAATTGAAACATTATAAACTGGTGACCTGATCAGGTCTCCTGGGGCAGAGTTTCAGGTTGATGTGAAACCTGGGATAGGTTTAGTTCAAATCACACAATGAACAAATATATCTTTAGTCCCCTTTATGATCTATACACATACTGATTATCTCCTGGTCATGAATTACAGGTTGGTTATGGATTAAAGAGATCAAGAAATCATTGATGTTTGGAAGTCAGCTCCTGTGTTTCACATTTTACAGCTTAACACCACTGTGTCATGTAAGTGTTCTTAGTTAAAATTGGGACATATTTCTTTGCACCACCTTCTCCAGTGGGAGGGTTATTGCAAATTGAATATCCTTGAGTTTTGGATTGTTATTCAGACAATACTCAGCAGGTTCATCACAAATAGAAAAAAACTACTCACATGTTTAGTATTCAGTTTTAGCTGTAAAGCTGAAAGGGACAATGCTAATCAAATTCCTAAAGTCTATGAATAAAGACATAAACTCAAACTTGCACGAAAACTTAGGCTTTAATCTTTTAGGATATGACATTAAAGGAAAAGTTAACATGGGTTATTAAACATTTGCAGAACATTTGTTATATACTGTGAAAATGCAGCATAAAGTGCTTCATCAACACAACAATATTGGAAATCTATGAGGACTAAGGAAAGCAGAACATTGTGCATAAATGATTGATTCTATGCAGATGCCATAATTTAATTAATTATTTTAACAGTATTCTTCATAAAATAGTGGTTACTTGATGATCACCTCATCATTTTACTTTAACTTTAGTTAGCACAACTTGTTACAGAAACAGTCAGTTTAAATCAGCTGCAGATGTCTGAATGTTAAGGAGGAATATAATTTTTTTCCCTCTAATCCTCTTCACACCTTTGCCGGCATCTACAAAGAGAAATAAGGATTTTTAAGTGAATGTTATTAATTTTTAAAAGCTCTCAATAGATGACATTTGTAATAGGCTACATCCATAAATATTGTAGAAACTGACAAGTACCTGGCTTGTCTGTGTGGGTTGATCCTGCTGGAGTGGCTGCAAAGGATCCTGGGATGGCAGAGGATTAGCATCAAATGAGGGAATCTGAAAAATGAAAGTAAAACTTTGTGAGAACTACAAAGTACAGACATGAAAGAAAATAGAAAAAAGGATCTTTTAAGCACACTGAAACTATGTAAATTTTCTCTTTTTCTCACATTTGGGATTTGCTGGGGATTTTGAGGGGGGTAGTCAAATGGTAGCACCTATGAAAAGAGTAATAAAAGTGTTAAGTAACATATGATACATTAAGATATTTACTATGTAACAGTAAAAGGTATAATTAAGAATAAATCATATCTTACACTTGGCATCTGAGGGACATTTGTCATTGGAGGCATGTTTGTCATAATCTGGAACAAAAACAAACACAATCATTAAAACTGTTCCATGCAATTTTTACAGAAGACGTTTCATATTTGATGCATTAAATTATTTAAACTGAAGTTTAAGTCAGAGTTTAAAATGTTTACCCTCTGCTGGGAGAAGTCATAGGGGTAGTACTGAAAATGTGAAAAAAACAAGGTCACAAACTTATCAGTGAACCTAGTTCCAACTATTTTATTGCACAAAACACACTTCTGTAAGCAATACTTAAAGTGTTTACAGATCTGAGAAGAAAAAAAAAATCACTTACAACTTCCACACTCTGTCTGCCTGGGGGCTGAGGAATGGAGTATTTGATGAAACCATGAGTGGGGAAGGGCTGCAGAAAGAGAGAAAAAAATATCAATGGAAAGTAGTAACCAGTTAGATGTTTAACCAGTTATGTTTTCACCCCATTTTCAAAGGAGAGGATGCTTTTGTAAAATATCCTTGTGGTTACCTGTGCAGGGTTTGTACCGGGGAATCTGTGAGGATAAATCTGAGAAAAGACAAAAAAAAAAAAGAAATGTCAGCATGTATGTCATAGTACAGCATAGAGCAGAAGTAATATGTCCTTTAAATATACGAATCCCAGTGAAATGACAGTCTGCATGTGAGAGAAGAATTCAAATCTGACGTACGAGCTCCACGCTGTAGGCTCCAGGAATGGCAGGCAGAGGCTGGCCAACTGTGAATGGATTTTTCACCTGGATGGATGTAAAAATTTAAAAATGAAGAAATTTAATTGCTGTGCCTAATATATACATCACAAGAAAACTTTGTTTTTGCAGAGTAAGTCTGTTATCCAGTTTGTGCATAGCTAAAACAGCAACCTCGGTCACAGATGTTAAACAGCACACAAAATGCATTATTACCTGTGAAGGTGGTACCTGGTTTCTGGAACCTGCATAATGAGGCAGGTAATGAAAGAACGACTGGAAATTAAGGTAAAAAAACAGAAAAAAAGTAATCAACATCATAGCTTTGCCAGTATTGGGAAAATCAAGTGATATGATTAATCTTTCTTTCTATACATGTCAAGACTTACAGGTGCAGCTGAGGCTGTGCTAGCCAGACAGAGGCACAGGATGGCTAGTTTCATTTTTGCAGATTTTCCAATTCCTAAACATGTGATTCATCATTCAATCGTCAAAAAATCAAATCAAAGTTAAGAATATTTGGGGAAGAAAATGTATGAACTTGTGTTTAGGTTCCTTTGACTCACCTTCTGTAATAAAAACACCACAGGTGTGGATGATGACTGTCAGTGATGGAGATGATTCCAGTAGAATGTATCTCCCACAGAGTTACTTTGTCTTTTATAGGGTGCCAACTCACCTGAGAGCCAATCAGAGTTGATGGGAGTGATGTTCCCCAATGAGTAGGTACAGTGCAGGTGTCTAGTCTTCAGCTTTACTAAATGACCAGTGGTCAAATCCACTTTCTGTGTAATAGCAGCCTCGGTTTGATTACACTGTCTAGAGCAGCTCATACACTCACTCTGCTTGCTCCTCATTTTAGCGGTGCACCCTCTGCAGCACCGTGGCACAAGGATCTAAAACTGAACTATTGTTTTTATTGCTTATATAAATGCAATATTACATGTAATTTTTTGCATGTAAATGTGCTCAAAAATCATGACAACAGCAAAGCAGAACAACTTCGCTAAGTGTCAGGTAACTGAGGATAAGAATTCAGCAGGCATACACAGTATTATAATAGTAGTTACCTTGTTTTTTGTTGCACATCAACAAGAAAGCAGAGTCAAACCTCCATGTTTTAAGTAAGATTCAAATTTTATTATCTGCATGTTTTTTTTTAAATTTGAGTTTGTAGGGAATTGATCATAAGGGAGATTTAATAATAATCTTATTAGAAAATGCTAAATGTAGTTTGTGATATTTTTTCATTTATTTTCTTTTTTATTTGCTGGGACTGCAATCTGATGCACAGCTTTTACAAGTGGGTTAATTTGTTTTTTAAGTTTATTATTCAATTTAATATTCAATATTCATTAGTTAATGAAAGTAAATAACCGGAGGAGAATCAGTGAATCATCTTTATTTATTCTTATGAAAAGTTACGGCAAATTTGATTCAGGAGACAAAAATGAGCAGTGACTTTCAACACACACTTTTATTCCATAAAACTTTTTTTTTTTATTTGAGACATAGCGTTTTTCTTTTTTCATTTCCTTTCATTGCAAAGCAAAGCACCATCTGCAGAGCACAATGTTCCCTTAAAATTGCATAGCAGCGTTTTCTTTTCAAAGGCTTAGCACAACATATTTCATACTTCAGGACTCTGAAGAATTGGCTGGTCATTTCTCAGTTCTCATTGCAGTGGTCACCTAGAGTAGAATGTGAAGCATATGCACTTCAACTATGTGAAAAAACTCTCTTGAAATAACATTTATCACACAGACAAAAAATATACGATGCTCAGGGTTTGTTTTATTAAAGAATTTTGCTAAAACTCAAAAGTCTGTGCAGTAATGCAGCTGTGTGCATGTCTACCTGTTTGTGCACGAATGTGAGCACATCCTGCTGACTCTGATTTGCTTAGTCATCGTCATCATCATCATCAGCGCCGGGTCTGGAAGCCTGAAATGACAGATGCCTCTCATGAGTCAATCAGGACTGAGGATTTTCTTCCACATTTGCTGATGAGTCGATGTTCCCTAGCACCTCAGCAGAAACAGCTAGAAGAGTGTTTTTCTGCAACAATACTCATTCATCAGAATGAACCTGCTGCCCTCTTCACCACCTCGGTGCATTTCACTTTTCATACTTGCTGTGAACATTTGAAGCAATAACTGTACATATCAATTGATCACAATGTTCACAATGAAGCATTACTGACCCTAAGTGGCTTAAAAAATTTCAATTCATCATTCTTACGGGGGCACTAGCAGCAAGTTTAACAGAGCCCGCCGGGGCAGCTGGAGCTGCTGGAGATGCTGGAGTAGCAGCAGCAAAAGGGTCGGCTGGAGCAGCAGGGGCAGCAGCTGCAGGATTTAGAAGGTCAAAACCAAAGGGGTAGAACTGAAACAGGTGAAAAAAAGGAGGAAAAAAAGGGTCATCAGTTCTATAAAATCTTGAGCAACTTATATCAGAGACAAATATGTAGGTACTTACCACCTCCTTCTTTCCACCATTCGGCTGAGGGATCTCCTGCTTGATGAAGCCATGGACCTTTCAGAGAGAACAAAAACAGACATGTACATGCGCTTAAAACCTACAGTAGCACAGTTTCAACCTACCTGCTCTCTGAAATTGCCTTTTTTTGGACTGTACATGCTGTCAGTTATCTTTTATTTAGGTTGCAAAGACCTTTACTGAATCTTAAGTTGTTTGGATCTTCTTAAGGTTTTATTATTCACACACAAATCACATCATACTGTGTCACTCACAGGTCCTCCAAGAGGCCGTCTCTGGGCATCTACTGGCAACAGCTGGAAATGGAAACAGTCAAGATTATAATACAAAAATATTGATTTTTAGATACAGTTCTATTAAAAAAAGAGAGAACAAATAAAAGTGCTCTCACAACTTCAAGCGTTCCAGCTGGGACTCCTGGAGGAATAGCCTGGGCCGCCTGTGAAGATCAGAGCAAACAATTTGACCTTTTGATAGGTAAAGATTATGAGAAAGGCAGTGAACTGCAGGTACAGAGCCAGAACCAGGCTTAAGGCATTACCACCAGTGGTGAACACATAATAGCAGTCCTGTGTGCAGAGCTTATTCAGTTAGAAAATGTGTCTTTTACTGTGGTTTTTCTAAGTATGTCATATTACACAAATGACCTGTATCTCACTGTACCTGAGGCGGAGCGAGATGGATGTCAAACTCCATGTACATCTCCTGCTGTTAAGAGAGAGACTAATGTTGAATCGATGAATAATTTAGACAGATTTTATTAGTTAGACATTCTTAGCGTATAAGAAGTCCCTAAAGTTCTTAGAAAAAGTGGAAATTTAAAACCTCTACAGTCCTATGGACAATATAGCATCTGCTGATGGATGATATGATTGAAAGCTCCAAAACAACGACATGGACCTTTAGGTAAGATTTTTTTTTACTATTTACAATTGGCAGAAAATAAGAGAAAGAAACAAGATTCTTACAGGGGCACAGACAGCCATCCCAAGGGTGCATGCAGCAAGCAGGATGAATTTCATCTTAAATGAGTCTCTGAAAGAGATTTTTTTTTTTAGATTTAGACTTGCTAATATTAATATTAATAATTCATTACTGAAAAGAGCATTTCAAAAGACAGTTACTTCAAATTTCGTCTATAAATGTCACACGCTATTCGTCGCCTACATTACCTTTCCTTCGTGACGGCACACGAGCACTGAAGGGTTGCTGAGGAGGGGTGTGAGTACTCAAGAGATTTACCCCTATTTATCTGCTGACAGAACAAAGGACAGGCAAACCTAATCCTGACAGGTCTGTGTGATTTGCCAGGGATTTTCACTTTTATGGTTACAAAATTGGCAACCATATCTCGAACAGAAATCTTCGAACACATTTTTGGCTTGAACTGTACATTTATCTCATTTGATCCCTCAATGATGTGTTTTATGGCCCTTTGCCACATCTTTCACACCCAAAATGGGCAGATTGGGTAGATGAAAAGGAATCAAATTTTATCATAAAGCTTTAGAAAATAACATTATTCTGCAGTTGTGATAGATTTTTTGATTTAGGATGTCATTCTAAAGTATCACATCTTGTCACAAATCTCTTTTATACCTGCTTTGGTTCAAAGGTAATATACTATAATATGGCTGTTTATGATTGGATGATGATTATGGTTATATTACAGTTGCACAATATCTGCATACCTTCATGATAGTCACAACATGTTTTAGGCCTGCTAAGGTTTTATAATTTCAACTTAAACTCATTCACCTTTAGCTGATTGGAGACTGATTTAATGGCTTTTTGGACAACTTAACAACACAGAATCTGTCACTTGTATGTCTGTATGTCAATCTGTGGAGTCACACATACTACACAAAATCCATTTATAGTGACAAAAAGGTCTCAGCATGATAATTAGACCACCTCTTACAGTACAGTTATGATTTCCCATGTAAGACCTTTTTATTGTGGTAAATTGTGCAGGAGGATTAGTTCTTACAAACTGCATCTGTGACAACTTCAGCATTATAAAACACAAATAAAAGTTAAAGGTCACTAATGGGCAGCATGTGTTCACTCAGTATGTGCCTTTTGTTTATAACAAAGGCTCCTCTAAGGCACTTTTATCTCACTGTAAAGCATTTTGTTGCTGAGAAAATCAGGTGCAACAAAAAAACCCTAAAAATATAAAAGCTGCCTCTAATAATGTTTATATTCTTTAAAACTTCCTCATATTTCAACCATGTTTTCATCCTCAGCAGGGAGCTTAAAGGCTTTAAAAGCCCACTGTGCACTACCTGCACAGCAACCAACCAAAGAGGCACAAAGTTAGAAACTAATTTTTGACAGAGGGGAGCATTTTATTGTTAAAAAGCCAGATATTTCCCTCAGGAAATTGAGAAAAACAAAAACGAAAGTGGAGTAAATATCAGCCTATTATTGACCATGTGGAAATAAGCACACTCCAAAAGCTGTGAGTCTGTAGCACATCAACCATATCAACATAAAAAGTGATAATATTTTAATAATTCCTTTTTGTTTTTTTATGGCTTCTTTCCACCAGAGTGGTGAGGTAACATCGGTTTTAGCAGGCTACTATATAAGATTGTATTTAAACTGAAATTCATAAAAACAAAGGATACACATGACTGAATAAAGGGAAATCAATCAAAAAATCATAATAATAATAATTTTTATTTAATATCATTTATTAAAAAACAACAATAATAATGAAATAAAATGCTCACAGTTAGTAAACTGCTAAGACAAAAGATGATGCACGAGATGCATCATGGTTCATTGTTAATCTACAGATTTCATTTCAGAGGAGTTTCGTTTTATCTCAGTATGTTATGAGCTGTCTGTGCAGGTGGCTGCAGAATCAGACAGCATTTCCCTGTATGTGTTGGTGTCTGGGTTCAGCAGGTGTTTGGACAGTTGCTGCCTCCTGCACTGGTCTCTCCAAACCTGCAGGGCTCTTTTTAGTGTTTGACTGCAGCCCAGAGGAGGCCGGCCCCTGCATCTGTGGGACTCCAGCTAAAGAGGTCCCCATGGTTGGCTCGATGCCTTGCTGCTCTGGGTTTGTGAGCCCAGCAGCTCGGTTCACAGGCTGCACAGCTCCAGAGGATGGGTTTGTGAGCACGCTGGACAGGTACACACCCAGCTGCCCCATTCGAGCTGCCATCTGAAACGGGGAGAAAAAAGAGGAAAGATAGTGTGAGAGATGAGGGAAGAGTAACAGGTTCATCAATATGGGATCACTGAGTTCACTGAGAAAATTGTTTGAACAAGCTGAGAAACTGATAAAAATCTTGGCTTTGCATTACCTGGAGTTCCTCAGAGCTAAGACTGCCAAGTGCTGAGTTCTAGAAAAGAGAACATTGAACATGTTATGAAACATTATCAGACAGAAAAGTTATGAAAACAGACTGAGCACTAATCAGGATTGCAACCAAGCTTACAGTGTGTTTTACATTACCATGGGTTGCTGAAGCATGTAAACAGTTAGTGGATTCTGTTGGAGAAAATAAGAGACTACAAGTTAATGTTTGAGTTAACTTCACTTTCCCTAAGTTTTGCCTAATTTTGAAGCAGCATGTCCCTTTTTTTATTTTCTAATTTCTGTTTAAAAGGCCAAGACACCTGCTGTTGCTGGATCGGCTGGGGTGCACTTCCTGAAGGAGCAGCTCTTGAAGGAGCAGCTCCTGAAGGTGTTTCAGCAGGTGACACAAGACTGTTTGGAGGCTGATTAGATGGAGTTTGTTGAACAGGTGATGCAAGAATCACCGGGAATCCATACGGGGAAAACTAGGGGAAAGAAAAATAACAGACAACCTGAGACAAGATCAGACTTCTACTCCCCTACACCAAACATCAGACAATTAGATACAAAGTATTGCAATTACAGTATCACTTGTGGCAGAAAAAAACATGCTGAAGGCAAAACAGTATCCAAGTTTCCATTCCAGAGTCATTAATCAAAGTGACAGACTGCAGCATAAGTACAGATGTCTCTATTTCCACAACACTCTCTGTGATGGCTGCTTCACTTATCCTATGCATATCATGCTGACAGTATGTAAGGGAAAAAAAGGCACGATAGAAATGTGTTGAAAACCTCCCAGGTGAAGTCTATTAAGCTGAGTTGTGGTTGGCTATTTCTACATTAGGTATCCAAAGCACAGTGACAGTAAATGCAACACGGTTTGTAGTGCATGAAAAGATCAAGAAAACACTGGTATTGAATGTGTCGATAATGGCTTACCAGCTGATTTGTAAAGGGGGATGAGAAAAGGGAAAAGTATCCATAAGGGGGGAAAATCTGAAAAAAAGCAAAACAAACTTTAGATTAGTTCGGTCATTCTAACTCGAATAAGAGCACATGTGGGATTTATTGAAGTGGTAAAAACAAATAAGGCGATAAAACTGGAAATGGCTTTAAAACAGAGTTTTGCTTTGTTTCCTGTAAATTTTTCTCCAGATGCTCTTTCTCTTTATGTCCTACCAGAGGCTGAGAACCGTAAAGGTTTGGCTGCAGAGAGATAACCATTGGACTGCCCCCCAGTGGAGACAAGGTGTAGTGTTGTGTGGGGGGCAGGAGCTGTTGTCCCTGAGGGTCTGGCTGCTGAGGGACCCCAGGCTGTGGTTTCTCTGCCTTTGGAGAAAGTGGAGCTGGCGTCAGAGCCTCAGGTAGCTGGTTTGTGGCTTGAGTGGCTTCTCCTTGTGAGAGGAGGTGAGACATGGCGTTTGGACGGGCCTGAAAAAAAAAAAGAAAAAAGAAAAGAAAAATCCCCAAATGATCTCTAACACAGTTGATTTCAGATGATATAGATTTAAATTATAATAATAATGGTAACATTCTATAGTATTGCAACATAAATTATAGCACAACAAAAACAATTAAATTGCAAACGTTTATAAAATACAGTGAATAAAGAGCCTACTTACTGAAACTGCAGACACCATTATGGTAAAATATGAAAGAAAAATTATAAAAGTCATTTTGAAAAAAAAAAATGTATTATTTTGATATTGGTTCCTACAAGATCAATGAAGGCTAAGCGGAAAGACCACTTAGAGCACAAAGTGTAAATTCAATGCAACACGGTGAGAAGGAGCATTGACTTATGCCCTGCTCGCTGAGAGAAACAACCAATGACAGAACAGATATGACAGACATGACAACAAAAATCAGACAAATTCTACCTGAGCTTCTGGTTCAAATGAAACAATAAAATTGTAAACAAAGACAATCCCTTGAATTCCCTAAACTGCCTGTTTTCCTTCGATTATTATGCTGTAATGTCTACAAAAATGAATAAACAAACACATGAGAACCAAGGCCTTGTGGTTTTCCTGTTACTCAGGACACCTGTGGGTGCGACTGATGTGTCAGTGTCTCGTGTTGTAATTATGGTCAAACCAAAGATGTTTAATGTGCACCGAGACAGGAAGAAGATAACTAAGGAAATGGCAGAAAACAACACATTATGTCTCACCCTCAGAGCCATCAAATTCTGTTGCAGAAAAAAAAACGGCACATCAAACAAAATGAATGAATGAATCATAATCAATGAATCCTGTTTTGGATGTTATGTATCTGCATCAAAGAATCGATTCTGTTGTTTACACTATCATGAGGGGTAAACTTGCACACCTGAACCTGAAACCCAGACACAGACACAAATTTGCTGCATGACTTTACAGCTGAAGTCAGACAAAGACTGCAGGTACCCTACAAGTGCACAGGGGGGCAGACTAGAGCTGGGGGCAAAGGGATAAATTCTTCCTTTTTTGGTCAGATAAGGGTCTGAATTAAATTCAAAAATAGCTGTGCTGCTGCAGGTTTCTGTGTTGTTTGTACAGAGACAGAGCTCTATCTACATTATGGAGCCTTGCTGTTAATCTATTAAATGAGCTTGACAGTTCTAATAGATTTTAACTCAGAAGTCAACTAGATATAAATGGTTGTTTAGATTTGTCAAATACAATAAGAACTACAAAATTTATTCTTTGAATTCCTTTTATTTTCCTTGTCCATTGCAATGTTGCAGGTTTTTCTGGAGCTCATCCCAGCATGCACTGTGAAGCAGCGACACACTGGACGGGTAACAAGTATGTTACATAATTCAGCCTCCCTCTCATTCATATCTATAAAGCTTAAATCCCATGACCGTAACATCTTTGGCATTTGACCTAATTCTGTATTACTTGTTACTTAGTTGTATTAAATTAGGTTCTTAAAAGACTCTTTACTTTTGCACATATATATATATGTGTGTGTGTGTGTGTGTATATATATATATATTTCTACAACAATTCATCTGAAATTACATATAAGACCATATAAGAGATATTGCGATTTAAATATATCGGGAGTTTTTGTATTTCATTCATTTATTTCATTGGATTTAAATAACAGAATATATATCTCATTTACATGAGTCTAGGTTGCAGCACTAATAGTAACAAAAATCAACGGCATGAGTCCGAATTAAAACTAAACCAGGCTAAACTATATACTTTCCATATTTTGAAAATGCAACTCCAATACATGTATATAACATTTTTGTTAGCAAACCTTCCTATAAATTCAAAAAAGTGCTGCAGTAGAGAGATAAGAGAATAATTTGTTTATTGCTAAAATCAATGATAGGAATACTTTGTTCTTATATTTTTTACAACAAGGTGATTAACATGTGACATTTCTGTTATGCTTATGTCATATTAGGTTCATAAGAGTATATCAAAAAAAAAAAAAAATCAACAGAGGACAATACAACACCCATGATTCAAATACGGTTCTCAACAAAAATACTGCCTCTACATGTGTTTGTCTCTAAATAATTAATTTTCAGAAATCCCCATTAACAACAATTTGAAACACACACAACAGTCATTATTCAGTGCATGATTAAAATGATTGATTTTCACCAACCTCTGCCCGTTGTGTTTAAGATTACATTCATATGAGCAGCTGTGCAAATCTGACTGCTTTGATACGCATGAAAAAGTATGTGAATAATAAAGTTATACATTAAGAAACAGGTTAATGTAGTTATCTGTGAAAAAGTGCAGCAAGGAATCTGCAGTGCAGTGAAATGAATGGGATTATTTGTCAAGAGGCTGAGTCATGGTAAAAGTACAGTGTGACAGACTTCACTGATGAAGCAAAGAGTCAGGCATTAAAGGCTCAACACTCATCCCTTTCTTGAGCTGCGTTGATCCAGGGATGGTGATGTGTGTGCCCACTGAGTGGATATTACGCCGGCGTGTCGTCAGCGTCCTCCCACAGATGTCTCCAGCACCATCAAAACTCATAATTATATCCTGACGAAGTGCCTATCTCAGTTGTTCCAAATCACAATGCATCAGTACATTCCTTAAGACTTTTATATAGATGGTGCAATAAAAATCAGATAACGAGATAAAACAGATTTAGCAGATCAAATGAATTAAAAGTGATAAACATGAAGTCAACAGAGAAATACACGAGAATGTGGAAAGGTTGCTTC
The DNA here is from genome assembly GCA_029814665.1 of Acanthurus lineatus. Taxonomy (NCBI): domain Eukaryota; kingdom Metazoa; phylum Chordata; class Actinopteri; order Acanthuriformes; family Acanthuridae; genus Acanthurus; species Acanthurus lineatus. The sequence continues at coordinate 9,434,923 of JAPZDV010000020.1, forward strand.
ATCAATACTGAAATGTGAAAACATGCTGAAAAATACATTTATGTTTATGGAAAAGTCAATAAAATGTTATTCAAACTTAGCTTCATTGTTAAAAATACCAAATGCAGAAAGCACATGCACAGTATACATTTTTATATCAATATAAGTAACATTTCTATTGTTGCAGAAAGGAAGCAAGGTAATACAATGTGCTATATCTGCTCTCAGAGCAGTACAGTTTATCCATTATCTCCACGGCTCTCGGTTGTAGTTGTAATCGGGGTTGGCGTTGTGGGCGGGGCTGTAGTTGAGGTTGTGGTGGTTGTTGGCGTTGGCGTTGTTGTTGAGGTTGTTGTTGTTGTTGTTGGGGTTGTTGTTGTGGTTGTTGTTGTGGTTGTAGTTGTAGGTGGGGCGGTGGGTGGTTGTGGCCGTGGAAATAGATTAGGAAACAGTTCCCAGAGAGGGATGGAAGTCCAGGGAGGAAGAGGCTTCGGCCGAAACCACGAATTACGATTACCACTCTGCAGTGAGACAAGATAAGCACATTAAAATATTTATATATTGTAATCAGAGTTGTTTGATTTAGTTGATCATGATAGGATTAACTGAATATCAGCCAAGCTTTTACTAAATTCTTTGTACATGTCTGCAAAGCATGGGAAGGTTAAATTTGTACATTTAATATGTTGCATATTAATGTTTCCTTAACCATAAAAATACAGGATGTTAACACAAGGTACCCCAGTGAAATGTAAAATTCCAACACATCTCTTGAACACATCTTTCAGAAATGTGCAATGCCGACAATAATTATGGCAGCTGGGTTGTTTAATTCTTACCTCATCACTGTTAGACTCACTGCTAGAGTGATGAGAATTCCTTACCTCATCACTGTCTGAATCACTACTGTGATCACAATTCTGCAAAATTAAAAAGAAAAAAAAATTATTTGAAAGGAATACTTGTTTGTGCTTATTAACTTGAAAATCATTCACGAGTCATTTAAATAATAGCAACACAAAAGTATTGGTTTTTGTACTTACAACAACAGCAGAATTGATCAAGTAGAAAATCAGCAAAAGAAAAAACTCAATCCTCATCTTCAAACTGTATTTAATGGTCAGAGTTGCCTGCTAGCAAACAGCCTGATAATGAATAAAAATTTAAGACTGTGTTCCTTCTTCAAGCTGGTCTCTTCAGGAAAATCCATTAGCTTTTAAACAGCCTCGGAGTGCCCACACTGCTTTCGCAGGTGTGTTACTTCATGTCAGCTGTGGTCGTTCTCATGGCAGCCTCCAGAGACGAAACCAAAACAGGCGTGAGCACAGTTTTATGACCCAACTAGACTGTTCATGTAGCATTAAAGGCCCGCATCCTGTTTATAATCCTGGTGGACTTAAAGTATTTTATGACACATGCTGAGCTGGTTTTAACCACTAAAACCAATTTGTACAGCTGATCACTTAAACATACACACACATTTCCTTGTGTTTTAAGATTACAATATTAAAATTCTGAATAAAATACAGAATACAAACAAGCTCTCACGTACAGTGATTTCCAGAAAGTAGTTTTAAATACTTTTGGTCAAAGTCAGGTAAGATTGATGTTGTTGAAGTGCTCTGTACTTACGAAACATTAATATCTGTTGCCTGGAGCTATATTTTCACAGGCAAATCAGCACTTGCTCAATCCTTTCCAAATACTGTAATCATCTTGTTTACGCATGGTGGACCTCTTTTATTTCCTCTATAGCAGTCATTAAATGTTGCGTTGTGAGTGTCATCCACAGATTTTGTCCCTGATTATATATGGGTTAAAAAAATGTGCATTTGCCAGTGATGGATGAGAGTGTGGAGACCAACACTAGTATCAAAACTGTGATATATAAAAACAGAAAAGTGGCGGTTCGAATGGAAGAATTTGTGAGAATTAGAGCGCATTTATGGCTTCAAAAAGTGATTTATAGCAAACCTTGTAACTAAATTGTATTGTTTTTACAATGATAGATGATGCACAAATTTAACTAGAATTTAAATTACTGGAAAAATTCCAGGATTCCAAATGTATGTTTACCAACATTATGCAATAATTGGTGTTCATTGTGCTTTGACACACCCTGCAGTTTCAGATACAAACTCACTTGCTGCAGGGTTTCGCATATGTTCATTTATTTATAGCAAGCTCCATCATACCAACATTAACCTTTTAGAAGAAAACCCACCAAAGTGGCAGTCCTGCAAAATCCCAGTATATTAGAATGTACTCATTAAAAACACATACAACATAATACACATAACTTCACAAAAAAATAAAAAGAACCGCTTTACAAACAGTGAAAAACACACAAACGCAAAGAAAAAATTAACAACACAAGACTGGGTCACCATAATCTGAGTCACCGGATGAAGGTCATGGGTTTAAGATTTCCATCGAGCGTCTGTTTCATCGACATTCTCCTTTTCTTCTGCAATGTATGCATTGCTATTGTGCAAGAGCATCATCAGTGAATCCTAGGCTTAGCACATGGACTCAGCATGTTAATGACCTTTCTACAGTCAATCACACTGTTTCTTTAGGCTTCTTAAGGCTGATTATGTGAGACTAGTGTCACTCTGTTCTGTATCTTATTCAATTAATCTGTATGTATCAACTAATTTTAGATATTGTCTTAATTATTTGGTGTATTGGCTAATTTTAGATTTTTATGGACACTACTAAGGTAAATGGTATTACAATACAATATTCTTGAGTTCTGTTAAAACCTAGGGTGCATTAAAACTACCTAAAAGGGCAGAGATTGTTACAGAAGTAAGGTACAAGTTTCGCTGATGTTGCTTAGTGTATTTTCAAGAAAAAAAACAGTGTCTTTGTTTGTGAGTGATCAATGATGTTCAATTGTCAAATAGTACAGTATGCTCAGTAAAGTGCTGGCATGATTAATGACACCTAGAGATGCAAGCTAAAGATGTAAGCTCTACCGGTCACATGTATTTATTAATAAATCATCAGCACAGATACAAGTCCATTAAATACCCTGGAATTTAATAAAAAAACATGAATCAGTTGCTGGACTAATTGACTGAATTTTGAGCAAATAGACTTTAAATCTGACAAGTTGATAATAAGTATGTGCACTTTAAAGAAAACATGACTGTTGAGGATATAAACATACATATGAAAATGCACCATGAGTTTCAGTTCGAGTTGTTTGTCAAATACCAAATTATTGATTATTGATTATAGATTAAAAATTTTATTACTAACCCTATTTTTTTGTTGTTTAGTTTTTTCATTCATGTTTCTCATATATTACATCTTTTTGTTTTTTTTCTGATATTGTATTTTGTATTTTAGTATTTATTTGAAGACAAGCCAACAGATTTGTTCCACTTTTGCATAAATGGATTTTATTGTCCAGAGTGCTTTTGATTCACATCTTTAGTCAAACAATAATTATGTGTGAAAACACTGACGACAAAATCATAGATCGG
>JAPZDV010000020.1:9438495-9459228 GCA_029814665.1 Acanthurus lineatus
TGGGGTGGTGGGTGGGTTGGGGTGTTAGCTTGCGTGATGCTGCACTAAATCCTGACGGGATTAAGATCTGCAGAGTTTAAGGAGGCCTCGACCTGTTGACTGACTGACACACAGACAGGCAGGCAGGCAGACAGACAGACAGACAGGCAGGCAGGCAGACAGACAGTCAGAGAGACAGACAGGCAGACAGACAGGCAGACAGACAGTCAGAGAGACAGGCAGGCAGACAGACAGACAGACAGGCAGGCAGGCAGGCAGACAGACAGACAGACAGGCAGGTGCACTGGCTTGTTCTGGGTGCGTCGACAGTTCGGAAACCTGTTCGTTCATCACAAACACGCCTCAGTTTGAACGTTTCCAGGTTCTATAATCAGCCTCATTGACGGGGGTGGGGGGGCCTGATGTCGTCCACAGGGACAGACAGCCTCTCCTCTCCGGGCTCTGATTGGCTGCGGCGCTCCCCGGTCGACCTTGGCTCGGTGACCCACTTCATGTGCATGAACCTGAAGGAGGGAAGCGGCGCTCCAGTTTGGTTTGGGCTGAATGTGGGACAGCAGGTCTGCTGCTGTTCTTCAGCTCTGATGGAGCCGAGCAGAGATTCTCTGATCTTTTACGTGATTTGTTGACCAGCATGTCGGTTTGTGCTGCAGCCGTGTGTCCATCTGTAACTTTTGGTTTAAATCTGAACAGAAACAAAGTCAGTTTTTTTTTACTAAAAACCTTCCTCAGAACGTTTGGTGTTGAGCCCAGAATCCCTGGATGTGACCTGATGTTTGAACCTGACGGAAAGCTTCACGTTCCCACTTTATCTGCTTCCTTCAACTGAGACATTTTGTCCTCAGAAATGCAGCAAATCATTCTTCCTGCTTCAACTGTCGTCCATCATCCATCGAGTCTCTCTGTCATGATTCTGGATTCACTGCAGACTGAACAGGACTTCAGATAAACATCCACACTGGAGGCTTGGTGTCGAGGTTCGGACTGCAATAAACCAATAAACCAATAAATAAATCATCAATTATTGGATGGAACCACCATGAAACCAACATTCATGGTCCTCAGAAGATGAATCCTTCCCGACTTCACTGACTCCTGGGTTTTGTTTGGTGACTGAGTCTCTGTGGTGAGCAGGAAACAGGTGTTTTGCAGATGGAAGCAGCTCAAAGACAGAATGAGGACAGAAGAGAAGAAGAGCCGAGAACAGAAGGAGCTTAATGCACCGATTCACAGCATCACTTTTACATCGTTAGAAACCCTGAAGGTCGACTCTCAGCTCACTGAAGCTGCAGAACGACGCAGTTCATTTATGATCATGACGCCTTTCTATTTATTTTCTACCTCAAAGAGGAAGCGTGACTTGATTTTCCTGGGATTCATTCATTCATTCACCTCTGGTTGAGCTGATGAAGCTCGTCTCACATCAGAAACATCAGCGTGTGCAGCTGCTGCAGACCGTCGCTGCTCTTTTGATGAAAAAAACAAGGAAAAGGTCAAAGAAGGCAGCTCATTTTTCATGTCCGACCGAGTGGAACGAGGTGCAGATGGAGAGGAGACGAGGCTGAAACCAGCTTTGGGCTGTTTGACGCTCCATCAAAAACATGCAGAGGCCGGCGAGCTTCATGTTGTCACGCGTCCATGAATCCATGAAGCTCGATGGCGTCTGCTGAGCCTCGGAGCTTCGAGTCGTCGCTCACTTCCTCCCTCCCAGGATAAATAAAGACTTGGAAACACTGAGTGCTGCCTCTGTGCAGGTTGGCGGGAGGCGATCTGGCTCTGGGCCTGACAGCAGATACCATGCTGGAGTAACAGATGGCCCAGTGCATCATGGGAGTTACAGGCTGTCCACAAATATCTGCCTTAGTCTTAAATAGCACAGGAAGCTGCCGTGAAGGTGAAGGAGGCAGGTTGAGTGTCACAGCTCGTGTTCGCCAGCGCCGGCTGTGAAGACCTGCAGGGTTTCAGCCCAACGTGTCCGTCATTACTTCCTGGTTCAGAGTCACTTCCTGTTTGGTCACAGACAGAAAACGCTGCTGCACATCAACGTCTCCTCTGAAGTGAGATGGACAGACGTCAACAGGAAGTGACTCCTGCACTTCTGTCAAGTTTTAAACCACAAGAGTGACAAAGAAACGGAGGAGAAAAGCCGATAAAAACCCGTAACCTGGCCGACTGATTCGTGACCTTAGTGCTCTCAGCGTTGGGGAGGTTTCTGCCTTTAACTCTCCTGGTGTGTCTGCTGTGTTTCTGTAGATGTTCCTCACCGTGTATCTCAGCAACAACGACCAGCACTTCAGCGAGGTTCCCATCACGCCGGAGACGCTGTGCAGAGATGTGGTGGAGCTCTGCAAGGAGCCCGGAGAGGCCGACTGCTACCTGGCTGAGATGTGGAGAGGCTCAGGTGAGTTTCCGGCCAAATGCCCTGAAATATGTTTCCTCTCACATGTCTGCAGGAGTAACAGTCTGTGTTTGTTTTTTAACCAATCAGAGCGCGTTGTTGGAGAAGGGGAGCGGATGCTGGAGGTGCTGCAGCGATGGGGGCAGCAGAGGGGGGAGGTTCGTTACCTCCTGCATCACCAGAGAGCTCCTGGACGAGAGTCAGGTGAGAAACCGCCAGTGAAGGACCGACCGGGTCACCATGAACTCAGGCGTCAGTGTCGGTGGGCGGGAAGCCAAATTCATGTGGCTTCTGATTGGTTGGAGCTCCTGTGTGTCTGACGCACCCTGACAGATGCAGACTTTTGAAAATGATGAAGAAAATGTCCATGTTGACTTCCTGTTTGGCTCTCTTCAGTTATGAAGTCTCCTTCCCTGATTTGCCACGCTCGTATCATATGACCCTTTTCCAGAAAACAATCAGCCTAGAGATATTACCCATGAGCCTCGTTGTCTGCGGCCACAGCTCCAAACTCAAAGGCCTCTGCTCTTAAGTTTCCTTATCTCTTCTTCTTCTGTTGTCTTTTCTGTAACTAAGCAACCACCCCTCCTCTTCCTGTTTACACCTGCACTCTCATGCAGCGTACGTGGTCATGTGATGTGTGTTTTTTCAGGTGTGTTGGTCTAAAAGGAGATTGTTGAAAACAGAGAAGTTAAATTTGCCAAAATAAGAAGCTGCAGCTCCAAACAGGAAACGCATCACAGCCACGACGCAAAGCAAACTGAGAAAAAGGTTCCTCACTGAATCTCCTCTTTTTGTTTACAATTGACTGCAAAACTGTTTTATGTTATTTGGTTCAAGTTTTAGCTGCAAAACTGCAAACTCGTCTTAATTAGAGTAAAAAATGAGTCAAACTTGGACAAACAGCAGAATGTATAGAAGCAACAAACCCTGTTTCTCCCTTCAGACAAACTGTGAAACACTGCGACCGATGTGGAACACTGAGTACAAATACTTTAATCACAGAGTATCCACAGTAATCCAGTTGTTTTTGGTGCATGCAGACGTGCTGACAGCAGCAGGACGGGCGGTGATGGGCCAGGTTCAGTGTGCCACAACAGTAGATGACAAACTGTAATCAGCTTATGACTCGGAGGACTCGAGTGTGCAGCTGCTCGACTCTGTGGGGTTTTTGATGGGTTGTGATTAGTTTTTTTTTTTTCTGGGCTAAAAACAAGGACATCCTCCTCTGAGGTTTTTGCGAGCTGATGAACAGCCTCAGTCGGACAGTTTGCTCCATTCGATCGAATCAAAAAGACTTCAGAGCCACTGCAGAAAAAAACATCACCTCAAGGAAACAACTGGTGTCACATGTTGTTCTTATGAACATCAAAATCTGAATATTTAAGCTTAGCATCAATGCTAACTGTGTTTTCTTGTCCAGGAGGCTCCAGAGCTGCAGATCAGATGATGAGGAGGAGCCAGATGAAGGTGTCTGTGGACAGATGTCTGGAGAACGGGGTGAGACGAGGCACATGACAGCACGGTTCAGTTTCAGCACAGAGTGATGTGATTAGCTTAGCTTAGCACAAAGACTGGAGGCGGGGGGAAACTGCTAGCAAAGCTCCTGGAAACAGAAAGAAAGTCCAACTTTTGATCTGTGTATCACACTGCTGTGTATCGTTGGGTGGACTCGCTTACTCACCAACATTTACACTGCAGACTAACAACAACAAAGTGAATCTTTTTTTAAAAAACAAAGAGGAGCCTTCATCATCATCATTATCATCATCATCATCATCATCATCATCATCATCATCATCTGTGTTCTAGTTCAAAGGGAGTTGCATGTTGCAGCTTAAAACACTGCGGAGGTGTGAAGGCTGCACGGGGTGCATCTCTGACAGTTTGTGCATTTGAAGGTGAACTCTGACTTTATATGTGTGTGTGTGTGTGTGTGTGTGTGTGTGTGTGTTGTAGATCTCAGCTCCTTGTCTCGACATGACGCTGAGCGACCTGCAGGATCTGGCAACCCGACAGCAGCAGCAGATCGACGCCCAGCAGCAGCTGTTGGCCTCTAAGGTACAAAAGTCAACACAGTGCTGCTAATACTACTGCTGATGCTACTGCTAATACTGCTGCTAATACTACTGCTAATACCACTGCTGATGCTACTGCTAAGACCACTGCTAATATCATTGCTACTGCTAATACCACTGCTACTGCTAATGCTAACATCATTGCTACTGCTACTGCTAATACCACTGCTAATACTGCTGCTAATACCACTGCTAATGCTACTACTAACACTAATGCTACTATCATTGTTGCTAATAGTACACACGCAAGCCCCGCCCTCTGCCTCGTCTCTAGCTCATAGCATCAGTGTTGTGTTGTGGCTCCAGATGTTTCCAGATGTTTCACACGGCCACATTAACCTGCTCAGGCTCACTGGGACCACAAACATCTGTGATACTTGACTGCATCTTTTTTGGTCCGCCAATCAGAAGAGCCCCCTACAGGTGACAGGTGGATTGCACTGAGCTGATGCAGGTGTGTTAACCTCTCGGCTTGGTGTGTTTCCTGGTGTTGCAGGAGCAGCGGCTGCGTTACCTGAAGCTGCAGGAGCAGCGGCAGCAGCAGCAGGAGGTGTCTGAACAGGAGCGACTGCGGCAACTCCGAGAGAACGCGCACAACCAGGAGGCCAAACTGAGGCGGGTCCGGGCCCTCAGGGGCCAAGTGGAGCAGAAACGCCTCAGCAACAGCAAACTGGGTCAGTGTGGCATTCGGCGGGTTTTTCAGGTTAAGTCACTGTTGCATTGGTTTAATTTGTGGCTCCAGCAGAGGAACACACTGTTTGCTGTTTGGCAGAAGTTCGTGAGATGAAGTTATTATTGTCTGACTTTGTGTTTCTAAAGTGAAGTTGGAGGTTTTCCCATTAATTTTAAAATGGTCAGACTCTCCTCAGAAGAGCATCTAGTGGCTAATAAAGGAACTGCATCTTATGACACATTTGGCTATATTTAATAAAGTTTCACATCCAGTCGAGTATCATCTCAGCGTTTCTTAGCGCAGTTCTGATGCTGCGTCCGTGTGTTTGTTGTGTGTCAGTGGAGGAGATCGAGCAGATGACCGGACTCTTCCAGCAGAAGCAGAGGGAGCTGCTGGTCGCTGTGTCGAGGGTGGAGGAGCTGAGCGACCAGCTGGAGGCGCTGAGGAGCAACAGACTGGAGCCTCCTCCTCATCCTCCTCTCCTTCATCACCACAAAACCTCCACAGCTGAGCTTGAACGTCTCTACAAAGAGCTGCAGGTGGGACTTCATGAGACTCCTTCATCAGAACGGAGGAGAAAAGTAAAAGGAGAAACAAAACTGATGCTCTCAGCCAATCACCTCAAACATCCCATAATGTAACGCCTCATGTGATTGGCTCACTGCAGCCCACATGCTGTTATGTTCTGGAGTCATGCTGCTGTGTCACTAATGATGTAAAATTAGAGCTTAATCAGAATTAAATTACCCAGAAGACATTTGTGTTTCCTCTTTCAGGGAACATTGAGATTATGTTTGAAACAAAACTTCACTGTCAGACTTCAGTCATAAACATTCCCTCCTTGACACGAAGCTAAACTCACCTCACAAGAACCCACCGAGATGCAAACTTCAGAAAGAAACAGTCTCAATAATGTCTGTTGCTTTTTCACTGAGTTTCTTCTCACCTCCCAGCTGAGGAACAAGCTGAACCAGGATCAGAGCAGCCGGCTGCAGCAGCAGAGAGAAAGCCTGAACAAGAGGAACCTGGAGGTGGCTGCGATGGACCGGCGGCTGGCCGAGCTCCGCCAGCGGCTCTGGAAGAAGAAAGCTGCTCTGCAGCAGAAGGAGAATCTGCCGGTCGGTTCGCACAACCCAAATAAAACTGTAAAAACACTGTTTCAAAACTTCCTGTTTTGATTTGGTTGATTCTTGGTGCTGAAGCAGCTTCTGATGAACGCAGAACTGCTAAAATTATCCGACTTAAAAGTATCAAGTCTATCAGCACTGAAGCAAACTTTCCAGCTTTTGTTTGTTAAATCCTGTTTGTGGGGAGTTTTGACAAAGAAGCTTCTTTCTGCAGACATTTTACTGAACACGGAGTCAAATCTCTGCAGCTGTCATGTCTGTCTGTTCCCTCTAGGTGGCGTCAGACGGAGTGGCCCCTCAGCATGCTGTGGGCTCCAGAGTGGCGGCGGTGGGGCCGTACATCCAGTCGTCCTCCACAACCAGTTCGCCCGGGCCTCCGGTGCCGCTCCGTCAGGAGGTGGTGGTGAAGCCTGCGTACCCGGACGGCACCGCCACCCTGCCCATGCCCGACTCGTCCCTGAAGCCGCCTCCCCGACCGCTAAAACCAGCCTCAGGTAACACACCTGCACTCACTCTCTGGGTTGGAATAGAGAGAAAAACAAGGATCTTTTGGTTAAGAAGTCATTTCTTGAATGTTTTTGATGCTCCGACTTTGCACTGATCCACCGAGCTTCATCCAAGTTTCTCTGCTTCAAGGTTTCCCCACATCGAAGGTCTCCAAACTGTCCGACTGGAGCAGCTCGTTTTCTGAATCCAGTGGAGATTTCAGCCACGCCTCCACGCTTCCTCGCATGTCCAGCCTCAGCGGCCACAACTCCTCTGGTCAGTCAGAGCTCCAGTTTTACACTCTGAAACATGTGATGTTGTTTCTGGAAACAGTAAAGACTTTTACACACCGGATGTGTTATGAAATGTTCCACCGGGACTCTTCACACTAAAACACGACAGAAATGGGCGAAAACACACATATGACACATATGAAAAAACAGGAGGTTTTTGGTTCACCTCCTCATCAAAGAGTCAGTCTGTTGTCTTTATAACTTGTGTGTCGTTTGTCTAAGAACGCTCGGTGCTGAGAGACGCAGATGACGAGCCTGTCAGCCGTCGTGGTCGGTTGATTCTTTGTTCACGGTGTGAAAGTCAAGAAAAAGAGAGAGTTGCTTTGTTCACAGTGTGATATTTGCTTTCTGTGTGAAAAACCTGGTGTGTAAAAGCCTCAAGACTCTGTGAGAAACTAATTTCACACACACACACACACACACACACACACACACACACACACACACACACACACACACGGAACACACTAAATTTGAAGAAAGAAAATCACACTTGAGTTGGTCTGATTATTGTATAAAACAGGTGGAAAGACTCTCACAGAGCAGAGGAGCCTCTCTGGGTCTGATGTCCCGCCTCCAGTCCCTTCACGGTCCAATCACATCGCTGAGAACCTGCTCAGGGAAAATCAGGTATCAATGGGCTCTTCACTTCTTCACTACAAACTCATTTTCTCTTTGACGAGGTGAAAGAAGAAGAATTACTAACATTTGAATGTAACTTCATGCTTTTTATTCCAGTGTTTTCTCTGTGTTTCACCTTTAGGCCTCAGGTAAAGGTGTGTCCAAGGCTGCAGCGCCACCTCCTGTTCCCAGTAAGCCCAAACCGTTTTCCTCGTCCGGCCCGGCGACCTTCTCCAAGCCCCCCTACAGCACGGGAACTTTCCCCGGTAAGGTGCGTCCTGTCGGTGGACACCTCAGGGCTCCAGGTGTCCTCTCCAGCCACAGTCACACCCTCCCACTGCCCAACAAGCAGGAGAGCCCGCCGGCCGCCGCCGTACGACCGTACACCCCCGACCTCTCAGAAACCCCCCCCACCATGCTGCAGAAGCCTCAGACTCTGGCAGCTTCATCCATCTACTCCATGTACACCCAGCAGGCGACGCCGGGGAAGGGCTACCAGCTGGGGGGCCAGGGCACGCTGCCCCGCAGCCAGCCAGGTGAGGAGCAGCGTCAGGAAAACGTAAATGAAAACCAGCCTGTAACTCGGCGGCGATGCTCCGGTGCTGCGGCTGTTACCAACAAACCTCCTGGTTACCATGACGACTTCTCACTCTGTTGTCATGGTAACCAGAAACTTAGGGGTTGTTTGTTTTGTCCGATGGTTCAAACACAAAGACTTTCAGTTTGCTGAAGAAAATCTGTAAATTTAAGATGGAATCAGAGAATATTTGGCTTTTTTTTCTGAAAAAAGACTCTGATGAACGTGACGGTCGTCGCTGATTGTTGACTGATCAGTTAATTGATCAATTGTTTTAGCTCTTAAACAGATGTTGTTCGTTAACCCACCTCTGACCCCTGTGTCTCTGCCCCCCCCACAGTGTACGGGAAACCAGTCCTCACAGCGGGCGGGGGTCATCAGACCGGATCGGTCCGGACTGATGTGGACTCTACGTCCGTCGCCTCAGACGGCAGCGTCACGAATTCTGGCTCGTGTGTTTCTGATGGGACTGAGGCTGACCGGGGTTGCCTGGGTAACAGCGAAGGTGTTGGAGCAGAGACGGCGGAACGCGCCACCCCACGGCCGCTCAGCCCCACCAAGCTCCTCCCCTTCCTGTCCAACCCCCACAGGAATCCCAGTGATGCCGACCTGGAGGCCCTGCGCCGCCGGCTGCACCACGCCCCCCGGCCCCTGAAGAAACGCAGCTCCATCACAGAGCCCGAGGGCCCGGCCGGCCCCAACATCCAGAAGCTGCTCTATCAGAAAACCACTTTGGCTGCCATGGAAACCATCCCCATGGAGACCGTCGCTCCGGCGGGGGCTCATCCCAGGGCTCGTGAGGACGGGACGTGCTGTTCGGACGGAACGTTTAGAGTCAACAACAGCAACGTACCCGGTTTCAACCAGCCGCTCGCTGAGAGTCCAGAGGACAGCTTGACCCCGCCCCCTTTGCCCCCCCGCTCACCCATCCATGACCCTGCCTCCTGCCGCTCCCTGCCCACCTCTGCGGAGGACAAAGAACAGGAGAAGGTGCGTCCATCCGCCTCAGCCCCCCTGGACTACTTTTCAGAGGAGTTCCCCCCCTACCCGCCCCCACCGTACCCAACGTGTTGCGATGGGGATCAGGGAGACGACGCCTTCAGCCTGCAGCCACCGGAGGTCACGGGACAGGTCACGGTGCCCCCGGTGAGTTTAACCGTGCAGTAACAGGATGAAACCACATGAAGGGTCACTTCATCCTGACGGGAAAAGAAACTCGCACTTTCCCTTTTTCTTCCTGTCGTTTCTCAGGGAAAGAAGTCGATCCTCCGCAAAGGAAACTCGGAGCGGAACGACCACGGCACGAGGGTCAAGTTCAACCCCCTGGCCCTGCTGCTCGACTCGTCGCTGGAAGGCGAGTTCGACCTCGTCCAGCGGGTCATCTACGACGTGAGTCACTCCGCCGCCTGTTCAGAGGACACAGCGAGGGGACGTTTGCAGATCTGCTCACATTTAACAAACACAGGAAGTGACAGTTAAAGAATAAAGGAAGTGTTGCGTCTAGAAATCATTTATGCTGCTAATTTGGTTGGATTGTGTTTTTAAAGATGTTTATATCTGTTTTTTTGTTGCTAAGTCTCTAATTAAGATCCAGGTGATTTCAGGGAACATTTGTTGATTCAGCTTGAACTTTTTCTTCTCAGAGATAAAAACTACTGTCATGAAACGTTTGTAATCAGCCACATGACTCCATGATTTTTAAAAAATGCATAATCCCATGATTGTCCTGCAGGTGGACGACCCCAGCATGCCGAACGATGAGGGCATCACGGCGCTGCATAATGCCGTCTGTGCCGGACACACTGAGATCGTCAAGTTTCTGGTTCAGTTTGGTGTCAACGCAAACGCCGCAGACAGCGACGGTTGGTGAGTCCGAACCTGAACTTCATCAAAGTCCAGTCGTGCTGTTTCTCTAACCAAGAGAGCAGCAGTGATGTAGGAGTGTGAACCATCTTTCAAGCTTCTCCTCCTCCTCTCTCCTCGTCTCCAGGACTCCCCTCCACTGTGCCGCCTCCTGTAACAACGTTCAGGTCTGTAAGTTCCTGGTGGAGTCGGGGGCGGCGGTGTTCGCCACCACGTACAGCGACATGCAGACGGCCGCTGACAAGTGTGAGGAGATGGAGGAAGGCTACGCTCAGTGCTCTCAGTTCCTCTACGGTGAGAAAAACATCATGCGTCACACTGCAGGACCAGCTGTTTGAACTTGAGGATCCTTCTGAAGCTCAAAGGTCAAAGGAGACGTTAAAAGTCCTGAAGGGGGTTCAGAAGAAACCAGAACGAGTCCTGAGCTCTGAAGAGATTTTTGCAACACTTTAAAAGAGTATTTGTGTATTTGGGGAAGATCAGTGATTTCCTGAGTGGGTTTTGGAGGTTTTTACAAAAGTTCTGAGAAATCATGCCAAAAATTCAGGACTCTTCAAAGATCTGAGGGGAAACAGTACAAAATATTGGAGACATGACATCTCTGAAACCGAATCCAATGAAGTTATTCTGATAAAAATCAGGATCAGTCGTGATCTCCTGTAGTTCTTTTTAAATAAGAAGCAGTTTTCAGGGAAAACTAAAACAAACATTTATGGGTTCAGGACTTTAAGAAGCATTGAAAAGGTTTCAGGAGTCATTGGGACATAAATGAGGCACATACAGATGTTCCCTGTGAGGGTCTCCAAGTCCTTGAGGGGGTTTCATGATGGTCCTGAATCCAGGTGTTAGTCAGCACTGACTGTGACTCCAGCAGCTCCTCTCTGTTTGTGTCCTGCCAGGCGTCCAGGAGAAGATGGGCGTGATGAACCGGGGCGTGGTGTACGCCTTGTGGGACTACGAGCCTCAGAACGATGACGAGCTCGGCTTCAGCGAGGGCGACTGCATGACGGTGCTGAGACGGGAGGACGACGTGGAGAAGGAGTGGTGGTGGGCGAGATGTGGCGACCGTGAGGGCTACATCCCCCGCAACCTGCTGGGGGTGAGCCATCCACACCGAGCTTCTCCTCTGAGAGCTGAGCGACACATTTAGCCTGGAGACGCTGGTGGCCGATATGTCGATTTTGATCCAATTTCTGAGAATTTTTTGGATTCAAGTACAAAGAAACTATGAAAGAAACCAGGAGAGCCGTTAGCTGACCAACGCTAGCAGGTTTCCTGCACGTCGTTGTGGATCCACCTGATCTCTGCCTCTGATGGACTTTGTTGTTTAGGTTTGGCCCGGCTCTAACAAACATGACCAGATCTTAGCCACAGCGTTCTCACTTCGTAAAATATCACCAGTTGGAAGTAACGTGCAAACTGGGAAGCAACACAACTAAATTTTTACTAGAATTTTACAAATCTACCGTGATTTTTTTTTATCATTTACCATAAAAATATCAGAGGCAGAGCAAAGTTAATCAAAGCCTGAGCAGGAAGAGTCTTACCAAGAAAAGCAGTGCGATCCACTTACAATACGTTTTGCGCTAACTAGCATGTTAGCGGTTAGCTTGTTGTCTTCGGTGTTTCAGCTACTGTGAAAATGTCACCCAGCTTTAGAGACGCACCGTGACTGGAGCTGGATAACAAAATTAACATGTCTTCGCACTTAAGTCTCGTGTCAATTAAGTCAAAATTACATCTTTATTTCCGTCTCTTTGTGTGCACATAAATGGAAACTGTGTGTCGGTAAAATAAAATGCTTAAATTTAAAGGACGTGACGTGCTGCTCTGTTCACTGGGAATTGAACCACCGACCTCCGTCTGCTGTTTCCTCCAGTTTTAATCAGGTTTCCTGTTACTCAACAGTCTTATGTAAGAGGGTTCACTGCTTCAGTTTTATCTTAATGACGTTTTAATGAGAAACTTGTCTTTTTCTTTTTTTCCCAGCTGTATCTGAGGATCAAACCGCGGCAGAGGAGCCTGGCTTAACCGACAAATCCTTCAAAAGCCCAAAATGTTGTGAGGACGAGTGGCAGACGAACGAGCGCCTGAACTCAAAATGTCAGACGTCAGAAAACAGAAACAGATGTTTCGTGAGCTGCAGATTCAAAACCCTGGCACAAAGAATGTGACGACGAACCGACAGTTCGGATGAACGAAGTATCACTTCACCAAAACTCATCAAGATATTTGACTTTTCATTTCAGTGATTTTTTTTTACCTTTAAAAGGAGCAAAAAAAAAGAGTGAAAATACTTTAAGGTTCATTTTGTATTTTTTTTTAAGGTTTTATTTTATGGATTAAAAATGGAAACGAAAATATGCCACAAACACCCCAAATGTAGGAAACAAACCTTGTTACAATTAAGATTTTAGTGGTTCTGCATTTAAAAAATGTAGCAAATATTAGAGACAATTCATACAAGTTTTGTTGGTGTGTTTTGCCAAATTTGTGGGAGTTTTGGCGGCCTGTAATTTTTCTGCACTAAAAGTGTCTCTTATTTTGTGTGAAGCTCCAAAAGTTTTTGGTGCAAACAAGATAAAAAACTGAGAGAGGAAGATTAAAAATAAAAAACTTTTCTTCTGTCGCTGCAGAGTCCAGATTAAGTTTCAGCAGGTTGTTTTCATGTTTTTTAACACTTGTTAAATAAATTATTTTTAGATTTTGTTGAGCACTCTTGCAGATGTGATCAGATGGAGTCCAGACTCAGTTTGTTAACCTTAGTTTGATTTTTTTGCATAAAAGCTTCATGAACAGGAACAGGATCTGTGTTAGGAAAAGCACTTGTGTTTACAGAGTAAGTTAAGTTTTTTTGTCATTAATGTTTATTTACAGCAGTTTTACAGCAGATGTCCTAAAGTGAAGGTTTAATCCTGAAATGTGAAAACTGATTTTTTTTTCCTAATTTAGTTCATTATTACATTGTCCAAAATAAAAGCTTGATCAATCTTAAATCAGCTCATCACTTGTCTGTGAATCAAGCTGTGTTTTTTACTTTTGGTGAAGGCGGCTAGCAGTTTCCATCCGCTTTCAGTCTCTGTGCTAAGCTAAGCTAACACAGCCTGGATCTTCTCTGTACTGTAAACACACCGTCATCTGACTCTGAGGAAGACGGAGACCAAGATGAACAAAATAAAGACAAATTCATACCTTCTTCCCTTTTGTGATTCACTTTCTGAAAGAAAAAGGGGAAACAGTTTCAGTCACGTTTCGTTTTCCACTGTAAAGTTTATTTCTTAGCTTGCAGGACGGTCAGGAAACAAGCTGGTAAATCCGCTGCTGTCTGTTTAAATGCTGAGCTGCAGGGTTCGAGTCAGACGGTCGCCTCAGCTCTGCAGATCTCAGACCTGCATCCACACACATGCAGAATCAGAAGTGCAAAGTCGACAGTAAGCAGTTTCAAAAGCTACACAGGATCCATGGAAAGTACATTCGATATTTGAGTTTACAATTGCACAGAACCTCCAAAAAACAAATGAAAAACTGCTTCAACACTGACACATATTTCACATGTTAAACGAGAGGATTAGAGTTTTTCTGCCAGTCAAAGAGCATGCAGGTTATGTTGAGCTGCCTGATACGTCAAACCTACAAACTTTAATATCATCACTAAACATGAACAGACAGTCAGAACAAACTGGAAACCCACGAGGCAAATATTTCAGTGTCAGTCTTTCGTAAATGCAGATATTAAAATGTACAGGCTTCAACAGTTCAAAAGCAACTGGAGTGAAAAAGCCGAACGAACGACATGAAACTCCACGGACTGAATGTAAGGCTGCAAAGTGTCGAGAAACATCACATCTGTCCAAGAACATGAAGGTTCAATCATGAAACACATCGATGCGACGAAGAACCGTCTGAAGAACAAGCAGCCGCTGAAGCTTCCTTCAGTATCTCATCAACACGTCGACCTCCAGAGTCCTGGTTGGTCATCTGTGGGCCGAGTGAGCAGAAACAAACTGAACGGACCAGCATCTGCTCGTCACATCAGGCACTGCGAAGCTGTCAGCTGGTGTGTGAGGAGATCCAGAGCCTCGCCGGCCGGACAGACAGGAGTCTTCAAGATGATCAACGGTGAATAAAGTGCAAAAAGAACAGAGTTCAACGGAAAGAGATGCTGTGTGTTTTAGAGTTAAAATATGAAAACGACAGAGTTTTAATGCCGTCAAATCAAATCAGCCTGAACTCTGCAGAGCCTCCGAGGTGTCGAGCATCGTCTTCTGAAACCTGTGCTGCCTCATCAGTCTTTAAGTTCTCCAGAGTCAAACACAGCAGCAAAGCTCATCCACACATACAAGGTGTCAGCGCACAGGGCGAAGCTAACATGCTAACTAGCCACAACAGTCTGCGTTCAAACCAGCAGTCAGCAGGCCAGCTAGCTTAGATGCTTCTGAGCAAAACGTGAACAGTTTCCTGTTGAGCTGCAAAGATCAGTCGATTAATAAACTGACTGAAAGAAAATTAGTTGCCTGCTATTTTCTTAATTAACATCTGCTGATTTGAGCTTCAGTACCGTGACGGTTTCTTGCTTTTTGTGTGGTTTCTGACAGTAAACGGAGAGTTTTTAGGTTTTGGGCAAAGACACAGCGAACATGGCGGCTTCCTTCAGCTGCAAACTCATTACAGTTTAAAGCTGAACTCTAAAATATTTAAAAATTTAACTTCGTAAAGAAATCTGCCACCAGTAATTCGTTTCCTAAAGTGAATTTGAGCCCAAATGAAATTATCTCAAATTAGCATCATGCTGCAGTCTCTTATGTTATCAGAGAAGCCAGTCTCATCCGTCTCAGTGAACGCTGATCAAACCTCTGATGTTTCTCTGCCTTGTTTTTTATCTTTGTGCCTGTACAGAACATGTGAAGACGTCACTCTGGACTTCTGGGAAACTGAGGGACATTTTCCATCATTTTCCTGAAATTTTGTGGACAAAAAGAGGCTAAAAGTTTCTAACAGATGAATCAATAATAAAAAAGAGACTTTAAACTCAAAGAAGTTTCACTGCTGCGGTAAAAAAACACCTTCCTGCTGCTGGTTGGAGAGCACAAACTGTGTTTTCCTTAAAACTGACCCTCCACAGCCTCCGTACTGCATTAAAAAACCTCAGCTCTGATCAAAAACATTCACATTTTGGAGTTTGTGGGCTGAAACATGCAAAACCAGCTTCATGGTCTGAATGTTTGATACAATCCACCTCAGATTGTAAAGAAGAAACCACACGTCCTCCTTCTGTGTGCAGACGTTTGTCTGGACTCACAGGAAGTCAATCCGTCCTCCTGCGCTGAAGATCGAGGTGAGCGAACATTCCTCAAATCCCCCAAAATAATCCTCCTGTCTTCTCACGACGGCGGCGGCGGCGCTGAGAAAAAAGAGCCTCTTTAATCAAACTGTGGCACAACATCAGATTAACGTCCAGGCTTAAGTCCCCGAGGTCAGCCAGCTTTAACTGAAGACACGAACGTCTGCTGGGAGGAAGAGGACGATGATGACGATGATGGTGATGATGATGGTGGTGATGATGATGATGGCGGGCTCTCTGACAGCACAGCAGGGTGAATGAGGACAGAACTATAGATCCAGGAGGATTAACGCGCCGACATGTGGCGGCAGAATAAACCCGATCAGAGTCAGAGTTCACACGAGGCTCCACATCTGCCCATCCTGTGATGGAGGATGAAGAGGAGGAGCTCCTCAGTGCTCCTGCAGGTTCTGGTCGTGGTTCTGGTTCTGGTCGTGGTTCTGGGAGGGGGGCAGCAGGCGGCTGACGTGGCCGATGCCTTTGGTGACGCCCTCCCTGAAGAGCAGCTTGGCGCCCAGTCGCAGGTACTCGGGGTGTTTGATGAAGCGGAAGCGGACCACGGCTCTCTCACCTGTGCGCAGCTCGTCCTGCAGCAACACACACGCAGTTACACACAAACAGCCACAAGATGGCGATCCAACCACACCTTTTCTGAGATGCACCCACCTTCCCGTGGAGGCACTCGACGGTGGCCGTCTGCCTGACGTTGCCGACGTGCACGGTGACCTGCGACCCGCGGCGGAAGGTCTTGGCGTGGAAGAGCAGGACGATGGCGGCCTCAAACTGACAGCAGATGGTCGGGTTCATCTTGGGACTGACCATCACCATACCCTGCAGCAACCAATCAGAAATCACTGTCATGGCACGCTGACAACACGCTGACTCAGAGACGAGAGGGTCCTGAACCCGCCGCCTCTCTGACAGAACGGGCTGCTGTCTGCTGCCGCTTTCTCTTTGCTTCTTTCTATTTGTCATTTAAAACATCGGCTCCACCAACCAGGTGAGACTTCTGCACCTGGAACGAAGCAGGTGAGGCCACGAGGCCAAATGACTGCCAGAGAGGACGGAAACAGCAGAAACAGTCAGACGATACATGAGTCGGATTTTCATGAAACTCTTATTTCACAGATTAAAGTCCTTTTGAACCTGGATGGGAAATATTATATCATAAACATTATAAATCCAGATTTTTTTAAACAGATCGAAACCTTTGGAGGCAAAGTTACGAAGCAGAGTGAGGAAACTGAAGACGTTCACTCCTTCAGATCTGCAGAACTCTGGATTTTATTCCAAGTGACGAGTGTTTGCACATTTTTTGGACTCGATGTCTCGCAGATGGCTGAGAGACTTTCACGGGTTCTGGACGGATTAAATGTTCACACAAAAAGTAAACATGAGCATTTGGTCAAAGATTTATCGAGTACGAAGGTTCTGTGTGATGAAGTGCTTCGCTGTGAGTTCAGGATCTATCTTTCGGTCGTGTGACCTCTGACCTTTCGCAGCAGCGAGCGGTCGAAGTTTCCCAGAGCCAGCGTGGCGGCCTGTCCGGCCCTCAGCACCCTGCAGGCCGAGCGGTTCCTCTGGATGCTCCCCACCTTCAGACGCAGGAAACGGCCCTCGTCGGTCGGACCGACCACCAGCCTCTCGCCCTCCCGACACACTCCACTGCAACACACACAGTCATGTGACTGCTGCGACTCACCTGCAACACACTCAGTGCAGTTACACTACAGAGGGCTGCAGAGACACGACGGGGTCACACATGTTTGAGGACCATCAGGGTCAAAGAGCAGCCGTCTGATTGGACCACACTAACCCTCTGTGACAGAAACCGCCGAACGTTCAAACAGCGGCGTGTTCAGATCACATGACTCCTGGTCAATAAGATCTGAATACAGGTGATGTGTTTCCTCACCTGTACAGAGTTCCTCCAACCACAGTCCCCACATCCGGAACCGAGTAGATCTCATCCACCTGCACGCACACACACACACACACACCTTTTTGTATCTGACATTTTTATTGCAGAGAATTCATCTGAATTTTATTAATAATATAAAATGATTTTTATTATCGTCACAAAAATGAAGCATCACTGCAGAGTTTTAATTAGACTGACAGAAACTGTTTGAATAATTCAAACTTTCCAGGACTTTCCAGGACATTTTCAAAGACTTCTCATGCATCAACATCATGTCATGTGCAAACAAAAACATCACAAAAAGAGACTTTCAGAATAAAAAACCTACAACAACGAAAAACATTAGATCACCTCATGAAGAACGAGTTTAACCAGGAGTTAAAAGAAAAATAGTAGCAGGACAATGAAATGTATTCGTGTGTGTGTGTGTGTGCATGTGTGTGTGTGTGTGTGTATTCGTGTGTGCGTGCGTGTGTGCGTGTGTGTGTGTGCGTGCGTGTGTGTGTGTGTGTGTACCTGGAACTCGGTGAGCTGCTGCATCAGCTCCTCCTGCTCCTTGCTGTTGCTCAGCGGAGGGAGGATGTTTAGGAAAACCTTCAGGAGGTCCAGACTTTCTCCAGACACGCTGGACAGAGTGAAGATGGGCGTGATGCTGCAGAGACACACACACACACACACACACACGCACACACACACACACACACACACACACACACGCACCCACCCACACACACACACACGCACCCACACACACACACACACACACACACACAAACAGATGTTCTGGTTTCATTTCCTGTTTCCTGTCCTTGCTGATGTGTTTCAGTAACGATGGCCAAGGTCATGAGGTGACCTGCAACTGCGGTCACAGTGTTAGCAGTGTGTTAGCAGTGTTAGCAGCAGTGTTAGCAGCAGTGTTAGCAGCAGTGTTAGCAGCAGGGTTAGCAGCAGGGTTAGCAGTGTGCTAGCAGTGTTAGTAGCAGGGTTAGCAGTGTGTTAGCAGCAGTGTTAGCTGCAGTGTTAGCAGTGTTAGCTGCACTGTTAGCAGTGATTTAGCAGCAGTGTTAGCAGTGTGCTAGCAGTGTTAGCAGCAGTGTTAGCAGCAGGGTTAGTGGTGTTTCTCACCATGCAGACTGAGTGAACTGCTGCGCCGCCGTCACGGCGTCGTCCGGGTTCGATACCACCATGGGCACCTTGTTGCAGCCCGGCTGCTTCAGGACTCGCTCCAGCTGTCGGACGGTTCGCTCCACGGTGCCACGGGAGCACAGGTCCACTTTACTGACCACGATGAAGATGGGAACTTTGAGCGCCATGGCCAGGCCCAGGTGCTCCCGGGTCGTACCGGCTGGATGGAAGAGAGAGAAGAACACTGTGAGCGTGATGACGTCAAAATAAAATACTTCATTACCCAGAAGCCATCAGGCAGGAACCAGAACAGAATCCTTCTTTCAATTCAACCTTTTATTTTAAACAGTCTGTGTTTTTTGTGAACATTCTTTTTGGTTTTTCTTGCTGCTGAAGTTAAAATCATCATCTTATTCTGTAGATTCAAATTTAAAAATGAAGTTTAGCAGGTAAAGAAAGTCGTTCTGAAACGTTCACTGAGTTCATTTAGGACTTAAAAACATTTTAAACCCAGTAAAACGCATTTTTGCCTCACTGCAACTAAATAAACTATGACAGTGTGATGGATAAGAAGTAGAATTTTGAATTAAGTTCTAATAAGTTTTCACTCAAATCTTCTCTTGTGCATCCTGAGCTGATGAGCTTCCTGCTGATGGCTCTGAACCAAACAGCCTCCTGCAGAAAAATCAACCTTTTTTAATCACAAACTGAGACTTTGCATCGTCTGTCGAAGGTATTTGTTTTGTCTCTTCACACACAGAATGTGAAGTCAAATCGAACAACAGAGTTCATGTTATAAACCAGCTCTGACTCCCTGAACGGCTCAGCTCTGACCTCTAGTGGTGACTCCACAGCACTGTTTTTAAAATACAGACTGAACTGATTTCAGAAGAAGAACTGATGCGACAGTTGAAGTGAAGAACTTCCAGAAACACTGATGTTCTTCTGGATTGAACCAATAAACCAAACATTTCATATTTTACTAGTTTATAAACTTTAAAGACCAAACCATTAAACATTTTGGAGGACTGAAATAATTTTAACTGCAGGTCTGAACATGTTTATGGCATTAATGTGACACCTCGGTTCTTCAGGAATGTCACCACGCTGATGAAAGTAAAGTTACGTGCATCGTGACAGAAAGTTTCACCTCCATCACGCACAGAAACGCTCAGACATCGTCACTTCCTGTGCGGCTGCAGCTCACCGATGCCCGTGTTGGCGCTCACCACCAGCATGGCGAAGTCGGGACAGTAGCTGGTGAGGCCGAAGATGGTCGTCTTCAGGTACTTGTGGTGTCCGGCCAGATCGATGAAGGTGATCATCTTGGAGGAGCTCTCGCAGATCTCCTCCGCCGTCCGAGACTCACTGTAGTTCACCACCTGAACCACGACACAGAGAACCGGACCAGCTCACCTTCTGCATGAGCACATCAGCACCAGCTTCCACAGCTATCAAAAACTATTGATCAGATTGGACCGATTGGATGCGATGGCATGAGTGCCATCAGTCTGAAAGTCTGACGGCACCTCGTCACCTCATCATCAGTGAGTTTTACAGCTTTAAGGTTTCACTTCAGACTCTGAGCACGAAGGAAACACTTTGTGAGACAAACATTAATATTTAAACACAAACTGAACAATGAAGGTTATCGTAATATGAGAAGAGTCTTGAATATACAACATGAGAAACATGATGCAACGGACACTGCGATGCCTTCAACTGATCCAGAATGTGTTATCTTTTTGATGTCCTCCCGAGATTTGGACTAGGTGAAGTCCAACATAACATCAAACCCTTTAGTTTACAAAGATCTACCTGACAGGTTTGTCCTCTATCACCATCACTATTTACATTAGCAACAGAGCCTCTAGCTAAGGGAACACAGAGGAATATCAGGTGGGGGGGGTGGAACATCAGATTTCACTGTTTGCAGATGATTTAATATTTTTCTTGACAAATTTAAGAAATAATATTCCTAATTTGAAAGGATTAATCGAATATTTTGGAGGTTTTTTTGGTTATAAAATTAATAATCCAAATCCATACTAATGTTCCTTAACAAGGAGGAACGACATAATCCCATAATTATGACGACAACTGAAGGATTTAGATATTTAGGTGTTAAAATAAATCCTGAATTAAACGAAACAACCTTGGCAAACTACAACCCCCTGTTAGAAAAGATAACTGAAGCACTGGATCGCTGGTCTACTTTTGGGAAAAAAAACAA
>JAPZDV010000020.1:9504753-9521159 GCA_029814665.1 Acanthurus lineatus
CTGAAACAACACGTTATCTGTGACAGAAACAGCTGAGTTTGGTCCGTCAGAGAGGAGAGAGATCCAGCTGCAGGCAGCTGACAGAGAGAGCGATGCGGGAGGGGCTCGTTGCCCCGGAACGGAGGGTCAGAGCCGGGCTACCGGTGAGAGAGAGAGTCACGGTGGAGCGGGAGGGGGCCCTAATATTAGCGATCCTGCATGATGGCCAACAAAAATGACCGACTGACAGAGTGAACGTGGTACGTGTGTGGCAGGAGAGAGGAAGAGGAGAGGAGGAGGAAGAGCAAGGAAAGAAAAAGGAGAGATGAGGGGGGGGCATCTCAGATTATCTTGTCCGGGCAAAGCCAAGATTGTCAGCTGGCCTGGTTTAGACATTGTGTGTTTTTTTGGTTTTTTTGAACACAAGTCATTTGTTCATCTGTTTAATCTTGTACAAAAGTGAATGTTGCCATCCTCTATGCTGCAGAACTCTAAGTCCTTCAACTTTTACTGACAGTTGATTAGGACTTTGATTATAATTGATTGTTATTATTGATTATAATTATCAAACTAAACTAAACTAGTTCCAAATTAATAGTTAGTAGTTAGTAATTTTATGAGACTGATTAAATGATTGCTTATCATTTCATCAAGTCGATGTTTAAAGTGTGAATCTGCTGGTTTTAACATCCCATGATCAGCACAGCTGCATAAAGTCAACGTTCCGTAACAGAAATCACTGTAAAAGCAGTTTGCCAGCATTCATGTCTGGAGCTCCTGCTGGAGCAGCTTTCTGCCAGCAGGTGTCGCTATTTCCACTTCTCTTCCTCAGAGTGGTTGAACTGAACTGATGAACACAGCAGGTGATGTGAATTCTTTTGAACCGACGGCATTTGGGAAAAAAATACAATCAAAATTTAGTTCAACAAGAGTTAAAATGTAAATCTGGATTTGAAATTGAACTCAACACAAATAAAATAAACGCTGATTTAACGAAACTCTACTTAGTGATGATGATGAAGATGATGAAGACGATGAAGATGATGATAATGAAGACGATGATGATGATTATGAAGATGATGATGATGATGATGATGATGATGATGATGATGATGATGATGATGGTTGGGTTTGTTGGGTTGTGGCCTCTGAATGAACTTCTCATGCAGACTTGCAGTGACAATCAGCCTCAGTCACTGATTTCATCAAAAATAAAGAAAACAAACATGTTTTAATTAAATCTGTGTCTTTAATCTTTATTACCGAAGTTTATTCATGTTGATATAAAAATGATTTGGGGCCAAATTTAGACAAAACATTGCTAATTAAAGTGTTTTATCATTGTGAAAATAAACAGAAAATTAATTCTAACTTCTTGAATCACTTATTGAAATCGGCTGTGTTCAACATGTTTACAGCCTCAAACGCAGTTTACATCTGCAGCTGCTTCTCTCGTTCATAACAGCTGTGGGGGGGCTGAGTTTTATATAACCTGCCCGTATAAATGATGTTATGACTCGAAGTTATACATGTATGAAAGCTGATCACATGACGGGTCCATCCAAGGCTCACCAGGTTTTGGTCAAATCCAGAGTTGGCTGGTGTAACATTGATGACTGAAACTCCATCAGAGACGACGGTTGAGTCCGTCAGCGCTGCACAACAACGTCAAATCAGACAAGAACATTGGGTCTGTGAACAGAAAGTACCGACCGTCAGCCAGAGAGCAGCACTGACCGCCTGCACAGCCTCAATAAAACCTTTTCTAAACATAAAGTAAGTGTGCAGTGTGTTTCATGCTGTAATCTGTCTCCTTGTTGTTAGCTAACTCCACTGAAAACGCGTCTGAAGCATCAAACACTCACCTCATGGTGAAAGCAGCTGCGGCCATCTTGGATTCCCAGCATGCTCAGTAGATTCAAACAGCAGGTAAAATATTTCTCCTGGTTCCTGCAGAAGTTACAGGAGTTTAAAATTCACCACAGCTGCATCACTGAATACACTGGGTGTGTTTGCGGATAAAGTACTTTCATTAAATTGATTTTAAAGAATAAATCTGTTGTTTTTTTAGATTTCTCACTGTTTTCTGGTCAAAAAAACTCAAACCAACATGTTGGTCCTGAATGCGGCTCTCAGCTACAAGCTCATTGGTTCCTGCTGAAGACATGAATCTATAAAAACACCTCACAGATTTATCGTTTGAGTTTTGCTCTGCTAACTTTAGTTATTGTTTCGATCGCTGATAGATCAAGTTAGCGAGTTAGCGAGTGTGTGTGTGTGTGTGTTACTCACCGGCGTGGCCCACTCACTGTTCGTCATCACCTGGCTCCACAGGTGAGCTCTGTTAGCTTCCCTCTGAAACTGTTCTTGTCTGTTCATCTTCTCTTTCATTTTGTCCTTCAGCTTAAAAAACGTGAACATTAACTTTTATTTGTGGATTAAAAACAAACTCAGATTTCTGTGTTTCCTCTTCGCCACCTCCAACCCGGAAGTTCTCTTCTTATCCTTCCTCTTTCTCGTGTCGTTTTTCTTCTTCTCTTTGTTTTACGGCAGACAGCTTGCTGGAACACTATCGCCACCTTCAGGCAGTTTGTTTTAAACTTCGATCCTTTAAAAAAAGTCAGTGAAGTAAAATCAGAGACAGATGAGAGACTCGGACACTCAGGAGCTCTGATAAAACACCTCAGTCTTTCCCCTCTTCTTCAAGACAGCAGTTAAAATTAGGTGGAGCTCAACACAACAGCGCCCCCTTGTGTCTCTCCAGTACTCATACAGAGCAGTCCATCTCTCTGTGTCAACGATGCATTCATGTGTTCACAGTTTTAATGTCAGAGCTTGTTTTAGCTGCTCTAAAGTTTTTACTGACCGATACTTTAAATCCATTAAAACACACCATCGATGATTTTTACTTGTGTTGATAATCAAAATCAAAAGTAATTTGTAACTAAAGCTGAGTAAAAAGTACAGTATTTTCTTGTGAGATGTACTGGAGCAGAAATAAAAGGAGGCATAAAATGTAAATATTTGGATAAAAGTAAAAGTATCTGAAAACTGTAACTGTACTTTTGTAACATTTGACAGCAGGTGATAAAAGTTTTCTGAAACAAGAAACCTGGAAGATTTTTTATTAAAATTTACTGCATGAAAGTCAAAGATCGAGTGTACAGATGTTTGTCTCATCAGTGTGTGTGTGTGTGTGTGTGTGTGTGTGTGTGTGTGTGTCCTCAACAGCCTCCTTCGACTAGTTTCTCTCGGCTTCATCAGGTTCGATGTCTCACTGTTTTGTTTTTATGACCAAACGTTGCTCTTTATAAACTTAATAAACTTAATAAACTCGTCAAACACACGTCCCATGATCCTCTCTGTTACATCTGGCATCTGATTTGTCAAAGTTCACTCGAGCAGATTACATTTACAAGAAATATTCATCGGGAAATAAACATGACGACTCAAACCATCAATGTAAATTATATTTAAACATGATTATTGATGTGACAGATTTCACACACACACACTTACAGATTCACCTCATGTTCAGTTTAATATTTAAGGATTTTCACATGAATATGACACAATTTAAATTCATAGTATTTACAGACTGAATGATGCAGAGCGATTCTTTTCCTGAGCCACAGTTCCAGCTCCTGCTGCCCTCTAGAGGTTAAAGTATGTAAACACAAGACGATGATCTGATGATGATTCATGCAGCTTTTTGAGAATAATGCAAACGATGAAGGTGAGATCGCAGACAAACGGTCTCACCTGTCCGACGACCTGAAAATCAACATAAAAACAAATAAACTAAAAACAAAAGTGCTCGTGAACGGGAGCCAAAGGCCTTTAAATGGTTTATGTTTGAATTTTCTTTATTTTTACTAAATCACACCATGAGAAAGGGAACGTTAAAAACAAGCTCACAGAACTCTTGTCTCACTTTCAAACTGTCTTCTTCTGGTTTCAGCCTGTGAGACGTGGATCTCTCAGGCTTCACTGACCTGCTGACCTTCTGACGGCATCCTGGGGGTTTTTCTCAGCAAACTGAACTTTTTTAAGGCAAATAAATGAGCATGAAAACTGACAACACACACACGAATGTGAACGATTCTCAAAGTGTTAATGTCCTGTTTGTGATCTCTAAGCTGAACAAACAGTGTGTGTGTGTGTGTGTGTGTGTGTGTGTGTGTGTTTCCTTGGTGTGGTGGAGAACCTGCGGTGGCCTTCAGGTGAAAATGAGTTTGAAATGTCAGCGTTTAGTTTGTCTGTTTTGGGCTTCTGTGGAAAGACGGTCGACTCGGTGGAAGAAAGAAAACAAAACGATTCTGATTTGCAGGTGATTCCAAACAAACAGACACATGATTATTAACATCATCCCATTCCTCCCAGCAGATCCCAGCAGATCCCTCTGGATCTCTCACACAGTGGATTTCACTCCTGAACCAGAGAAACAGATGGACGTCATGAACGGTGCTTTTCTCCTCAGTTTTCTGTCTTTGTGAAGCAAATCGAGCTCTCAGCATGAAGCTCTGCATCGTCTGACGCAGAAGCAGCTCAGGTCCGGTTCGCTGTGGACCGGGTCGCCTCCTGGCCTCCTGGACCCGATCAGGACCAGCGGACCAACACCTGGTCTCCGTCCTCTATGGAGTAAAACTGCAGAGTCTTCAGGTCGCTGTCGATCTCAAACTCCACCCCCACCATCTGTAAACAGAGGAGCTTCACTTCAGCAGGAGGAATCAGGGGGCGGAGCCTGCAGGACTGAATGTTTCTGATTGGTCAAACACAAACTGAACTACTAAACAGTTTCAGGATCAAAACTAGAAACTAAAAAAACTCTTTTGAACATTAAATCTACCAACAGGAAACTCAACCCCCCCTCACTGAAGGTCAGAGTTCATGAAGGCTCAAGCTGCAGAGCACATCTGTCCACATCTGGTTGGTTGGAGGAGCACAGCATGAAGCTCTGCTGAGCTGGTGGCAAACACTGTGTCCCTGTAACTTCTGCACATTAAAAGCTTCCTGCTGTCGCTGTGAAGCAGCAGAAAACATTCAGTTTCACTTAAACAGAAAATCTGATGTTTCAAAGCTCAAACAGGCTGTTAGGATGTCGGATCGTAACTCCGTCACACTGTGGCTGAAAGGAAAGAAACGATGATCCAAACATCCACATCCACCTCCTGACTGGGTCTAACTGTTCAAAATGGATAGAGATGATTTGTAAAACATCAGGATGAAGATGTGGAAGCAGCCTGAAAGTCACGTTAGAAGCTCTGGAGGTGAGTTTAAATGGAGGAGACCATCGGCTCGGTGCTGCCACCTGCTGCTGAGAGGCTGCAGTGTGGAGCAGACGTCTTACCTTGGGAGTGGTGTAGCTGAGCTTCAGGTCTGACGGAGGAACCTTCAGCAGTCGGTGCAGGAGTCCCTTCACCTTCTGAACGATCATAGAGGCTGCAGAACAAACCGAACATCGCTCAGCTCAACTGGACATGAGTTCAGATTTCTGTTTCACATGAGGACATTTTGCTGCTGCTGCGTTTCTTCTCCACAAAGAGAGGAGACTCACAGTGGAGCTTCACGTCTCTGCTGATTTACCTGGAAGTTTCTTCTCGATCGGCCTCCGCTCGGCGTCATCGGGAAACACGAACGTGATCTCTGGAGAGAAGAGAAGAGGAACAGATGAGCCTTCAGGACAAATCACAGCTCTGCTGCAGCCACAGCATGTTCATTCACATATTAGCCAATCAGAGAGGAGACGGGAGAAAGAGGCGGGACTAACTCAGGAGCTGATTTTTCAGGGCGAATGGCTTCGGTTTCCGCAGCTCGCCTTCCTCTGGAGCTCCGTACTCTGAAACACAGGACGACATCATCTCACTGCTGGTAGTTTCCTACAGCTGCCTCTAGATGTCAGTACAGTCACAGTTCACTGACTGCTGCTTTAAACCGTCAGCCAATCAGCTGCTCTGTCAGCTGACGGTGTTGTGGGCGGGGCTTACTGTTGATGAGGCTCTGGTAACGAGGATGCTGGCGGGTGAACTCGCTGCCCCCACCTGCCTTCAACCACTCCTCTCCAAACATCTTAATGTAGTCAAGCTCCGCCCCCCTCCTCTCGTCAGGGCTGACCTGATGGAAACCATGGCAACAGATCAGCACGAGTGTCTGCACTCTCTTACACACACACACACACACACACACACACACACACACACACACACACACACACTCACCTCGCAGCCGTTGAGGACGTCCAGTCGTCCCAGTTTGGCGATCAGCAGCTGATTGGCCGTGTTCGGGTTTCCATCACTGCTCACCAGCCGGTTGTTACGGCACGAAAGTCGAACCAAACCGGGCAACTTTGCCAACTCATCCACCACACACCACTGAGAGAGACAGACAGGCAGGCAGAGAGACAGACAGACAGTCTCAGCTAGCTCAAACTGGTTCAAACTGGATCAAACTGGTTCAAACTGGTTTAAACTGGTTCAAACTGGTTCTGCTGCTTGTGTTTGTGTCGGAGCAGAGAGACGCTGACCTCGCTGATGTTGTTGTCGTCCAGGATGAGAGTCTTCAGGGCGGGAAACATGGCCGTCTGAGATCCTGCAGAGAAGAGACTCAGCATCAACAGCTGGATCATCTACAGCTGGATCACCAACAGCTGGATCACCAACTGCTGGATCACCAACAGCTGGATCACCTACAGCTGGATCATCGACTGCTGGATCACCAACAGCTGGATCATCTACAGCTGCACTTTCACACCACAAAGTTCAACA
Organism: Acanthurus lineatus; assembly: GCA_029814665.1. Lineage (NCBI taxonomy): Eukaryota > Metazoa > Chordata > Actinopteri > Acanthuriformes > Acanthuridae > Acanthurus > Acanthurus lineatus. The sequence goes on from JAPZDV010000020.1 coordinate 9,511,497, forward strand.
GTTTAAAAAACCAAGAGTTCATTTTGTCTCTCAGGTCACAGTCGGTGTAGATGTTTAATAAGGACATGGTGTCAGACAGCAGAGTGTGTTTACATGTTACACACACACACACACGCATACACATACACATACACACACACACACGCACACACGCACACACACACACACGGCTGCTGTTACCTGGAGCAGCGTCGTCAAACTGCAGGTGAGACAGTTCAGTCTGAGACAACTTCAGCTGCTCCAAACTGCAAACAAACAGCACAGAGTTTCTCCATCAGCTTCAGTCACGAGTCGGCGTTCGAAAAAACTGATTATTTTGCAAGAAACAAACGCAGCACGAATCATTACAACGTGTCAGAACATTTACATTAAACTTTACTGCGTCAGTCTGTCTGATGACTCTGCTGCTCTTCACACCGACCTGTGAAGTTTGGTCCTTTTGATATTTTATTGTTCATGTGAACTTTGTTTGTCGGTCAGACAGAGCGAGTAAACACCTGATGTGAATGATATAAAACTGAGTGCTGTGTGTGTGATGGCGTGGGTGTGTGTGATGGCGTGGGTGTGTGTGATAGCGTGGGTGTGTGAGACGGCGTGGGTGTGTGTGACGGCGTGGGTGTGTGTGATAGCGTGGGTGTGCGTGACTGCGTGGGTGTGTGTGACGGCGTGGGTGTGTGTGATAGCGTGGGTGTGTGAGACGGCGTGGGTGTGTGTGATGGCGTGGGTGCGTGTGACGGCGTGGGTGTGTGTGACGGCGTGGGTGTGTGCTGTACCCGGGCAGAGCGGCCAGGCTCAGCAGGCTGGTCTGCACCACAGGATTACAGGACAGACTGAGACTCTTCAGGGTCTGCAGGACTCCGTCAGGCCTTCAGAGCACCAGAGAGACCAGAGTTAGACAGAGTCTGCACAGCGTCGCACACAGCAGGAACAACCAGCGGCAGCTTTACCTCTGCAGCTCCGTGATGCTGTTTGATTCCACACAGAGATCCTGCAGCTGTGGCCACATGGGGGCGCACTCCAGGATCTGAACACAGGCCAACAGAAAAAACACGATAAACATGGATGATAGATTTTCATGAAAAAAACAAACACTTACACTGACACATGAGCAGAGACTCGCACCTGAGGCCAGGTGAGGTCGCAGCTGCTGAGGACGAGAGCCGTGAGGCTGCAGAAGGCCAGACTGTGAGCCGAGACGTCAGAGGGCAAACGCAGCCTGTTGGAGCTGAACACCACCAGAGGAAACGTTCAGCGGAAGGAAGGAGAGAGAAAAAACACACACACACACACACACACACACACACACACACACACACACACAGACTGCGTACCTGAGGTTCAGCCCCTCCAGCTGCTCCAGCTGCTGGCTGATGGCCGCCACGTCGTCCCAGCAGGACAGCAGAGTCCCGCTCAGGTCCAACCACTGAACATCTGATCGCCGAGTTAAAGAGTCGCTGATCACACAGAAGCAACAACACGAGGCGTCTGACAGAATCCAGATTTTTCCCAACATTCCCTCCCTCAGTTTGCTTGTTTTTTCCAACCAACATTCCCAAAACAAAAGACTTTCCCCTGAGCTGAAGAAAAGCAGCAAATCCTCACAAGTTAGAAACTTTACCTTTTAATTTTTCTGCATTTTTCTTGTAAAAAAGACTCAAAATAGTTGTCAATTATCTGTTTATCAAATAATTATCCTTTTTTTTCAGCTTTGAGCATCTCGATTATTTATTTAATGATCTTTTTTACTAAAAGTTTTTACAAAACTCAGACAGAATGGAAGCCTGGTAATGAAAAATGAGAAAATCTGAGAAATTCTCAGAAACAGCAACTTCTCCAACTTCACTTCAGTCGGATGAGCCTGGCAGCTCTGTGGAAAGATACTCGGCGTTGTTTTCCGGATTTCTCCGGCAGCTCCGGGCCCGTTCACCTCAGAGCGCGTCAGCAGCACTGATGGAAGACTCTCGAAGCTGTGGACGAAACAGACGACACGACAGAGGAAAGATGACGGAAGCCATCGACTCAGAGGCAGAAAATGATCAAACTGTTTGAATAAGAGCGGCCGTGATGAACGCAGCGTCACCAACAACAAAAAGTGAAGTTCAGTTTGAATCGACAGAAGCAAAAATGCAGAAAATGTTTTTGCTGAATGATGAAACATATTTAACAGACAGCTGACGATCAGTCACATCCTGCAGGTGACGACACACACTGAGCAGCCTACCTGCGCTCCTTGATCCTCCCCCACTGCAGCTCCTCGGAGGAGGCCTCGCTCAGCACCTCCTCTGAGTCGATGTGGTACAACCGCTGCACCGCCGTCAGGAAGTCCACGCCGAAGCTCACCTTCTTAGGACGGACGAAGGAGCCTCCTTTAGGGTGTCTGAAGAGGAGAAAACCAGCAGGAACTCAACAGTTACTCCTCTCAGACTGATGTGACAGATATGAAATTAACTTTAAGAAAATTAAAAAAAATAAATGTAAATGATTAATGTTCATCCACTGCGGATTCAGAGAGACAAGTCTCACACATCCTGAGTGTTTTGGGCTTTAAATCCTGTCAGGAATCATCAAGAGGAACTGAAAGGTTCTAAAAAAAACTACACAGTTTTAGCACTGCTGCCATTTTTTTTAACATCTCCCTCGTCGGCACATTGGCACCCAGAGAGCAGAGACGGTGGAGAAAAGATGAAGTTAGAGAGAAACAACACGCTGACACACTGACAGATTCAGTGTTTTCCTGTTTTTATCAGAGAAACACCAGAGAACACTCAGTTAAACAGACCTGTGATGCTGTTTGCCCTCGTTGTTCTCTGTAAAGTTGCTTTAAATGACGTGACACAGCTCGTTTGTCAGCATTCAGCTCGTCACTCAGGACGCCGTGTGTTCCCTCATTAATTTGTCTTGATATTAACACATAACACACATTTCTTTCTAATGAAAACTCCTGAGCCTTTCCCCTGATGTGGTCTGCTACCGTTTGGCAGAAGGAAAATAACAGCAGCAGCAGGCAAACTGACACATTTCCTTTCTGAACACTTCCTGTGTGTTGGATCAAATTCATGCAGATATGAAGAGAGGTTCATGTGGAAAAGTGATAAACATTCCTCTGTGAGGAAACTTTAAAAGTCCTACATTTGAAAACCCTGTGGTATGAAAGAAGACAGGAACACTGAGTTTAATGTGAGTGGATAATAATCAGCAAAAAGAATAACTACTGAAAGTTACCGGCATGTGAAGTACTGCACTCCGTCATGGCTGCCGTCGTGTTTTCCTCTCTCAGGGTGATCCCACTCGACGCCGAGCCACAGCCCTGAACACACACACACACACACACACACACACACACACACAGACACACAGACACACAGACACACACACCAGACATTTGGGTGGTGTTAGTATGAACACAGGTGGGTTTGTCAGGTGTCGGTGCTGGCAGGTCAGTTAACTCAGTGACTGACTTTAAAACTGATTTTAAAACGGGATCAAACTGATGAGACAACGTGACATGAATCTCTTCTTAATTTAAGAGTCTCAACTACTGAAGTCTTTAAGAGCTAAAATCAGGCCAAAGTCCTTAAAAACAGCATTTTTATTTTTTCATTTTTTGCCAAAGAAGCACAACATTTTTTACATGTAACTGACTTCAGTGAAAGAAAACGATGAATTTTCATTCAGTAAGTGTAAAACGTGCATCTGAACTCCGGTATTAACCTTCTGTCGGTGGCACCGGGCCCACAAAGCGCACCGTGGCCCGCTCCCCATCGCAGGACACCCGCCTGCCCACCGCGTCCGCAGGCACCTCCGCCTCCGCCGGGTCAACCCCCATCCAGGCCTCCTGAGGAGAGACAAGCCGGGACCGAAGAGACCCACAGCTACCAGTAAAATCACTGGTCTGACCTCAGGATTCACACTGATGACTTCCTGTTTTATATTTATTACTTTAGCACCAAATACCGATGATTCACGTGAAGAAGTCAAACTGTTAATGTGTGTAAATGTTTGGATTAAACTGAGCTGTTAATGTGTTACAAATGGACTCAAATCTGTAAGTTATACATTATAGACACTACACTTTCTACTATAAACATTATTTAAGGCTGGGTCGGATGAATTTATAGGTATTTGACCGCATTTTAAGACACAATGTTCAAGAAACTGTATCGTAATTGATGCTAAAATGTCAAATAAAACAGTTAGCTTTAGCTTGTACCTTTAATTATGGGAGATAGTTTGTGTAGTTAAAACATCAAGTTAGCTGACTTTTTCTTTATATAACGATAACGTTACCACATAAACATTAGAAAACTAACATAAAGACTCACATGAAGACATAATGTGAACTATTTAATAAACGTCACCTGTGAAGTTTTAAGACGAAGCTCCTGAGGTGTTTTTAGCTTAGCTAGCTTTCAAACTTCAACATCTCACGTCTTTGCTTTACCGGAAGTTACATGTTTCGAAGTTGCACATCTCAGACCAAATTCCACTGTAAAAAACAAACAAACAAATAAATTATTTTCCGTAAACAAACATTTTAAACGCTTTATTTTTAAAGTCGATACTAGAAAATTCCACTCGGTTGAAAAATAAACGTTACTTCGGTAAAAGCACCGGAACCTTTGTGCGACGGTGACCGTGTTCTCTAGGGGAAACATTTCGCAGCAGGACGACCGAGTGCTGGGAGGAAAACGTGTGAACGTGCTGTTACTCTCATTTTTAAGGAGTTTTTAAACGCAGAAATAAGTTTAAATGCTGCAAATAACCCCGGAAATTACTTTATCCATCGTATAAAACTAACCGGAAGTCAGTTTTTTAGCGCTTCCGGAAAACTCCAGAAGAAACGATGAAGAAGACACTTGACCGGCGGTTTGTTTACAATTTTTATCCCCTTACTTTAAATGAATGAAGATAAACGGCGTCATTTCTTTAATTGTTGATTAAAGTCCAACTGTTCGGTTTTATCACATACTTTAAGTTTAAGGTTAATCGCAGTTTTTAGCGGAAATGATTTGGTTGAACACATTTATTTATGAATTAACATGTTTGTTTTTAATAAAAGGGTAAAAATACAGGACCCGCTTCGAAACCTTTATTTTATCGATGGATTATGTGCTTTAGTATTTTGTATATGACAATAAGGTAGTTGTTAAAGGAATAATTTGGGTCCTCAGTGATCTCATGGCTGTTTGCTTGAAGCTGCTGTTGCTCCTGATATCCGCCACACATCCGCTTTAATGCCACTGAAATGTTTTTACCTTCGATCACAAACTGTTTTCTTACAGCTGTAATGAGAAATAATGAGCTTTTCACATCCACTTAGGCTCAGGTGACTCGCTTTAGCTCTTTCATGAGCAGCTAAGCGATGCTTGTCTTTTTTGGACGTTGCACATCTTTAGATCTGCTGGATTCTTCACCAACCTTCATACATGCGTTTTGCCCCCCAGTTCTTCAGTTATAAGCTTTCCCATCTATTACAAATCGGGAAAAATATCCTGAAAAAGGCAGAAATGAAATGTGTAAAAACTGGGTCTCATCCCGAAAGCAGTGGATCTTAACGCCTCCGAGCTGCTCTGTCATGTTTTCTGGCTCTTCTTCTTCTTCTTCTTCTTCTTCTTCTTCTTCTTCTTCTTCACTCCAGTGTGTCTGTCCTCAGTGGAGAGCCGTCGCCGGGGCAACAGTCAGCTGACTATGTGGTGGGTCAGGTGTCAGGAAGTTTGTTCCAAAAGAGCTCAGCAGCCTCTGGATCATCGCTGTCGGCTTTATTCAGCACGGCTGCACCAGCAGCTGCTCTCCTGTTCCAGCCGGCCCCCGAGGTGACCCCCCCCCCACACACAAATGTCCAGTTTCATCATTTAAAAAAAAAGACTCAATGATTTGACAGAACAGCTGCTCAATAAAGTTTTTAATCAGACGAACAGGAGGAAATGTAGAGTGTTAACTTGCCACATGTGGCTGCTGTTGTTTGTGATGATGCAGCCTGTTCAGAAGAGCGCGGGAGCAACGGAGCAGCAGAGGGAAACTCCAGAGGTCAAAGGTCAACCCAACCCAAAGAAGAAGAAGACGCTGCTTAAAGAGAAATCAGAATCCGACCAGAAGCTGGAAGGCAGGTGAGCTGTCGGCTCTGTGGGAGCTTTCACTTCCTTCCTCTCCGCCTTCTTGTTCTTCACTTTTTTATCTTCTTTCTCGATTTTCCTCCTTTTTTTTCTTCTTTGGATCAGCACACGATACTCTGAAGGTTCTGTCGTCTAATTTATGCTTCAGACACCTTTTTAACCATCACAGAAGAAACACATTTCATATCTCTTGGATTCATTTTTTTCTGTGTTTCTTCATGTGATTCTTCTCGTTTCTCTCCATCACCTTCTTCATGCGGTGCGTTCAGGGAGATCAGTTTACAGAACGCAGATGAGGACGAGCAGGGACAGGAGACGAATGTGCAGAAGAAGAAGAAGATGAAGAGGAAAGTGCCGGAGCCGGACGGAGAAAATGACGTGGAAAAGTGGGTGATGAAGAGACAGAGACTGAAGGCCAGGAAGGAGGAGGAGGCGACGAAGAGGAAGAGGACGGTGTTTGTGGGCAACCTGCCTGTCGGCTGCACCAAGAAGGTAACGAGCGAGCAGAAGGTCCCGAACCAGTTTGGTTTTTCATGAAAAAAAACGTTATTTTGCATAAAAAACCCTCTGCTAAACGGTGGTGCAGTAATCTGTGGAAAATGGATGAGCTGAGTGTTTTTTTGTTGCTGCGTTTGTGTTTCAGACCCTGCAGAGTCTCTTCAGGGACAAAGGACCCATCGAGTCCATCCGGTTTCGCTCTGTGGTAAAAACACAAATCGTCCTTCAGCGGGCGGCGAACATGTCGTCAGCCAGGAACGCGCTGACATCAGGGAATCATTATAACATTCAACGTTAACTCCTGTCGTTTTTTTCTGCACATTGTTACAAATTTATTCAACCAGTTAATGAAAGAGGGCAAAGAAAATGTTCCCGTTAGCATGATGACACAAAGCTAATGCTACATGTTTCCGGTTTCCTCGTTTTCTTCGACACTTTCGGGGTTTTTCAGCTTCTGCAACGTCACATGATGCGTTTCTGTCTGCAGGTCAGAGAGGATCCCTCCATGTCCCGTAAAGTCGCAGTTATTCAGTGAGTTTCTGACGTCTTCTGATCTGTTCTGTTAAGTTGCTGTGAGGAACAAACGATCACACCACCTTCCTCACGTTAAACTGTGTGTGTGTGTGTGTGTGTGTGTGTTTGTCATCTGTTTGAGCCTCTTTTTTGCTTCACAGACGCAAAGTTCATCCCAAAAAGCAAAGCATGAACGCTTACGTGGTGTTTAAAGACGAGGAAGGAGTCAGTAAGGCGCTAGAGAGGTGAGACACACACACACACACACACACACACATCAGAACACACACACACACATTGCATTTGTGTACTCGTGTACTTGTGTTTTTGTGTACTTGTGTATTTGGTCTCTAACAGGCCGTCCTCTGTGTCTCTGCCGGCAGGAACGGCATGGAGATCGAGAAAGACTTTCACATCCGTGTGGACAGAGTGACCGACAGCTCAGCAGTGCGTCTCCGCTCATAAAGACGCTTTTAAACCTTTGAATTTACTTCCTGTTACATTTTAACACTCTGTTGTCGTTTATTTCAGCACGATCACAAACGCTCCGTGTTTGTGGGAAACCTTTCGTTCGGTGAGTCGCTCTGAAGGTTTCTGTTCATGTTGAGAGGGTTCGTCCTTTTTTTTGTCAAAGTTAACCTGCTGTGTGTGTGTGTGTGTGTGTAGAGATAAACGAACTGGCTTTGCGGCGGCATTTCGAGCAGTGTGGCCCAGTGGAGGCTGTGCGACTGATCCGAGACCAGAACTCCGGACTGGGAAAAGGATTCGGCTACGTCCTGTTTGAGGTACGATGACTCGCGTCTTTGTCTCCGACTCTTTTTACCAGTTTCACTCATTTTTGTTCTGAGTGGAGCGACACAAACAAACGAGGGGGGGCAGCTCAGCTTTTCTCCTCAGTACCTTCCACTCTTTACCTGCCGGAGCTTCAGCGCTCATCACGACAGAAGTCAGAGGCGGCCTGGAGTCCGTTCAGTTTGATGATGACGTGTTTTTTTTAATGGTGTCGTCCACTGAAAATGGAAGACAAATGATGAAATGATGAAGTGATGAAGTGATGAGAGTCGGTTTTGTTTGTCTTCCTGTTGCAGAGCGCCGACTCGGTGCAGCTGGCGTTGGGACTGGACGGCACCAAACTGGAGGGCAGGTCCGTCCGGGTGAAGAGGTCGATGAAGAAGGAGAAGCTGAAGAAGAAAACTGACAGCAAAGGAACCACAAGAGGAGCCGGCAGGGGCCCCGCAAAGGGCCCCGCAAAGGGCCCAGAGGGGGAGAGAGGAGGCCGACGGGGAGGTTTCAAGTCTCCAAAGAGATTCTCTGGAAACCAGCGGGGGTCGATGAAAAGCTCCACGTCCTTCAAAGGAGAGATGGTGGATCCAAACAAAAAGATGAAAAAGAAAGGACTGAAGAAGAAAGTGAAGCCGAAGAAGACGGTTCACATCTGAGCGACTCGTCACTGAAACCAGAGCGTGGACTCGTTCTGAAGCCGGCGGTGATTCACACGCCGTCAGACAGCAGCTGTGTCACTTTCTCACAAAGTTCAGTTTGTCTGAACAACAAAGCTGCTGATGTCGACTTTCTTCCTGAAAACCATCGAGTCCAGAAACTGGAGAAGTTTCCTGCTGCAGGTGAACAAAAGAAACTGAAATAAAAACTGTTGAGTCAGACGACGTTTGAACCTGTTTAACTTTCTGTATTCTGGTTTTTGTTTTGTTTCCTGTTGTTGAGCTAAAATCCTGAATCCTGACCAGCTTCAGATCCAAACGTCTTTTAGGACCCAAATCAGTTTCAAACCGTTTGTTTGTTTTTTTATGCATCTGACAAGAAAAACTGGTTGAACTGAGCAGTCAGCGCAGATTCAGACCAGAAGAGTTTCAGATGTCACAAACAAATAAAAACCTGTTCGCTGTCGTGTTCGAGGTCGAACAAACTGAAGCTTCTTGGTTTCTTCTCATGTCTGTACATCAAACCTGGAAGACTTTCAAAATAAAACTCATGACAACTTCGTAGTTTGTTCACATTTTTTAATTTTCTTCCTAAAGAGGGTCGTCCTCTTTAAATGGACAAAACATGTTGTCACTTTTTAAAAAGTGTTTCCGAGTCTAGATCGAACAGAAAGACGACTGACAGCAAAACAATAAATACATGAAGCGTCTGAGAGAGAAGATTCCTGAAACTTCCTACTGATATCATAACAGCATGTCAGACAGCGAACCTGCCAGGATGAGAGCTCGCATCCTGCAGGAAGGACTCCATCAACCAGGTAGTTAGCACATTGTATTAGTAACGATGGGGGGGGGGGTATGATCTTAATACCCAAAAACGGGTAATTTAAGTAAAAAACAAACACTACCGTCATGAAACAACCAGGAACAAACAACTAATTCCCTTTAGGACGCCTTGATGGGAAGTGATGGACGTCGGCCCGAGTGATGGAGGCCGAGGCGTTGGCAGGTCGTGATGAAAGTCCATGTGGGGGGGGAGGAGGAGGAGGAGGAGGAGGAGGAGGAGGAGGAGGAGGAGGAGGAGGAGGAGGAGGAGGAGG
>JAPZDV010000020.1:9563722-9581104 GCA_029814665.1 Acanthurus lineatus
CCCCCCGCCCCCGCACACCCCCCCCCCCCGCGCCCCCCGCGCCGGGGCGGCGGCCGGGGGCCCCCCCCCGGGGCGCGGAGAGCTGGTGGAGTTCAAAGGTTGGACTTTGATTCTGGAAACAACCCAAATATTGAGCAAGCCGGCTTGAAAGTGCTGAGCAGCTGTTACACATTTACCAGAAGGCGGTTGGCAGGGAAGCAGCTCTTCCCTTCTTTAAGCGGCCCTGCGCTGCTGCGGGGAAGATTTAATTACAAAGCAGATCTGAAGGAGACGACTCAGGCCCCCCAACACGTCTGAGAGCCCAGCGCCGCCCTGCGCAGCACAAACCACACTGTATTTAAGAGCTAAGGCTCAAAGCTGAGGCTAAACAGAGGGGCCGGAAGGATGGGAGCGCTCCCCTTTAAAGAGCAGATCTCTGAGCCGTTTGCCAAAAAGCACATGAAACAACGAGGCTTAGAGGAAGAGGAAGGGGAACCTCTGCCAGAACCTGACGTTCTGCAGGCCGGATGAATGACAGGTTCTGTCTTTGAGAAAAAGCTCTTTAATCTGAATTAAAGTGAGCGGGAAAAGGCTCGAGCAGGAGTGATCAAATAAAACTCCAAGATCTTCTGCGATGTGTTTGGAAATGTCAGTCAGCGTCCTCGGACGAGCTGTCTTTTTACCCACAAATCCTCCGAACCAAGAGACCAAATCTGCTGCTTTTCGTTCTCTCCAACAACATATGAACAGGTTTTACACAAGAACATTTTTCATCTGTGCCTCCAAAACCCAGAACAACCCGCCATGTGACTTTATCACTGATGTTTCTGATGTTTCTTCTGAAGGAAAAACTTTGGTCTTGTTATCTAATATTTGTTGTTTTCGCTTGTTTGCGGCGTCAGAGCCTGACGTCATTGGCTGAGCCGTGGAGTCCCTCCAGGCTCGGCTGAGGTCCTCTCTGTTTCCTGTCTGCATGTTTCTACACGGCTGATTTGTCTGAACTTCAGAGCTTCACTGTTGTTCAAAAACTACAAACAAAATGTGAAAACAATATTTATTTATTGATTCATTAATTCCTTCTGTTGTTTTGCTAAAAAGTGCAGCATTTTAGAAAACTATGAAGGTTTTTTTAAGATAAAATAAAACTTTATTTGTTATTTAAAGATGTATGTGTCACTGACAGGAAGGAGACGCGGTCATGAGAACTCGACTTAAACACCGTCGGCTCTGAAAAACTGATCGGATTTTCTTGAGATTTCGTTTCAAAAGATTAAAAAAGATAAATTTTTTCCTCTGTCCTTAAACTCCTGCAGCTCGGTCGGAGTTTTTCACTGTTTTCATCCAGGAGACCTTGATGCCACCGTGCTGGTGTGTCGTTGACTCAGTGGAACAGAAACAGTATTGATCATCTGGACCTTCAGTGTTCAGTCCTGAAGCTGCAGATGTTGTTGTTGCTCGACACTCGGCTCGACCTGACAGACGCCTCCTGTGTGGTTACGCCGTTAGCGGCGGACAGATGCTGCGGCAGCGAGCGTCCTGTGTGTTTTATCTCTGCAGGTCTCATGTGATCGATGTCGGTTCGCTCGGCTCCGTCTGCTGCGTCATAAAACCGCCGGCCTGATAAGAAGCACGCCGCCTCCGGAGCCTCGGCTCTACTGTAAAACGGCCTCTCCACGCAGCCGGCAGCTCAGCCGGCAGCTCTCAGGTTATAAAGTGTCAGCCTGGATGAAAGGGATCGCCTCCCCCCTCCTCCCCCTACCTCCCCCCTCCCCCCTCGCTGTGGCCTTTACTTCCTGCCAGCCCATTGACGTGGCAAATCCAGCGTCTCCTCTGTTTACCTTCCAGCAGGGATATCCAGGCAACAGGCCGCGGCTCTCGGCGCTGGCTGCTATATTTGGGCCCTCGCTCTGTAAACCTCTTTTCCAGATAAAGAGTCAACACGGCGGCGACGGCGGCGGCGGCGTTCCTTTCTTGGTGCTCGCTGCCGGGACTCGCTGATTAATGGCACAGGAGCCGCTGCTGCCTCCACGGCTAATTATAGAGAGAGCAGCTGCTGGTTCGACCGGCCGCCGATCCTGCACCACACACACACCTAACACACACACACCTAACACACACACACACACCTAACACACACACCTAACACACACACACACACCTAACACACACACCTAACACACCAAACACACACCTAACACACACCTAACACACCTAACACACACACACACCTAACACACACACACACAGCACATTCACACCAACACACCTAACATACACACCTAACACACCTAACACACACACACACACACATTCATGCACTGTGTTTTTAAAAGTTATTGAGAACATGACACTCCTAATGACTGTTCAATTACTATTTACATTATGTACAAACATGTTTATGATATAAAATAAGATGTTGTCTCTATAAACGATGAATCATAAAACACTCAGTGGAACAGCTCTTCACATCAACGGCAGGTTCCCAGGTTTTCAGTTTGGCTTTATTCTTTTAATAAAGATCCTTGTTTTTATTAAAACCTGATGAACTCTTCATGACTGCAGCCTCTGAGATCACATCTGGAGGACCGAGTGCAAAGATTTGACATAAACGTTGGTATTATTCGTTGTTCTGAGCTTGATTCAAGTTTAAAGCTGCCAGAGATAAAAGTGGGAGTCTGAGATAAAACCAACAGCAAATAAAGGATCATCGTGGAAAATAAAACATCTTTCAATGACGAACTCTCACAGCAGAAACACAACTCGATGGCTCGTAAAAAATGTAGACATTTTAGTTATTCAAGGTGTTTACTTTTACTTTTCTATTTTATATCAAGCCACTTGCTCATGATACATTACTGTAGCACACACACACACACACACACACACACACACACACACACACGTCAGGGGTGTGTTTATGAATTTAAAGTGTTGATAAAAGTGAGAGGGTCCATATGTTAGTATGCTGAGAACGAGTGACTGACTTGATTTTGGATTGTTCCTGTGCTTGTATGAGGAAGTTACAGCTGTGATGCAGGTGTGTGTGAGTGTGTCCATGGTGTGTGTGAGTGTGTCCATGGTGTGTGTGTGTGTGTGTGTATTCCCCTGTGGCAGTAAACACCACAGCAGTGTGTTAGTCAGGCAGTGTTGTCTAATAACGAGTCTCAAAGACTCAGACAGCAGCTTAAACCAGCTGCTGTTCCACTTTTAATACTCAGCAGGGAGACACACACACCCACACACACACACACCCACACACACACACATACACACACACACACTCATACACACACACACGCACACACACGCACACACACACAGGCACGGACAGTATTCCAAAGCAGAGAAAAATTTGGCAAAGTTTTAGTTTTGGAAAAGTATATTAAAGTAAGTCAAGTATCACCTGTCAAATATTTGTGAGGAATCAAAAGTTTCGATCATCAGAAACATTAAAACAGCTGTCCAGTGTTAGAGGAGGTGTGTTATTAGAAAATCAGATGTTTGGACAAGAAAGACAAGAAACAAACAACATTTTCAGATGTATAATTTATAGTTTTTCACTCGTAGAAATTGTTGTAACCTTGTAAACCATCATTCGTTCATTGTGATACGTGGCTATGCAAATATACTCGACTCAAATCAACCAACATTAATATAATTTTGAAAAACAGACAGTACTGGAGGAAATTTCACAATAATTGTTAAAAACATGTCACCATCAGGGACGCAGCACGGAGTGCAGAGAACAAGCGGGTTTTCATTCCAATTAAAGTTTTCTCTGGTTGATGTCTTGTACTTCCTCCTCTCTGAGGGAATCTGAGCTAATTGGAAGTTTTCTGTCACACCGGAGTAATTACTGGTCTGTAATAATGAAGGTATTAAATTCAAACAGCACAAAAAACAAAACCCATGTGCACTGAGTCGCTTCAGGTACTTCCAGCACCTCGGACAGCGTCGCTGTTGCTGTGGGCAGAGCCACGGACAGCGGCTCTGACACACTTTTACACAACAGTTAAGTAAAAAATTAAAAGATAATTAAAAAACTAATTAAGGTATTCATAAATAGATGTGGAGTTAAAAATATGTCTCCACAGTTTTATTATTACTTATATATATTTTGGTTTTACACTTAAAAACTGATTGTTCGTGCATTAGAACTTAATGGAATGGGCCTTTCTGGGGCTGACAAAGATAATAATAAATAAAAAACAGGAAAAGGAAAAAGCTTGTGAGCAGAACTTGACATAGGATCGATTTCAAAAACCAGTTCCCAGTTTTCCCAAAAATAAACTTTGATGCAAAACTTATAAGCCAACATGGACAGCAGGTGCTTCGTTGACTGTTGTGATTTCCTGCACATGTTAATGAATCCATCTCGATGAAAACACAGAAAAAAGGCAGGAAGTGGAGTTTGATTTTGGATTGTTTCATGAAACATCACTATCATATATAAACTCTTTTTTATTAGCTGCAGTGAACTTTTCAGCCTCTAGGGGCCGTTGTTGTGACACTAGACTGCAACTCTTCCCCCTGTAAGTCAGGAATTGTGTCTGTGTTTGTGTTTTGTATTTTGTGTCGGTCAATGTTTGCAGGGAGATTTGAATCGATTCTTCAGAGATCATTCAACCATCTGAAGTTTTTTCGGCTCTACAGTGTGTATTCTGTGTATTTGTGAGTTTTGCCTTGTGAGGGCCAGATAAGTGTGTGTGTACCTGCTGTCGGCTGTGTGTCTGCAGTCTCTCTGTGGTGTGTTGAGATGCAGAGCGAGTCCTCGGAGACTTCTGTTCTCTCTCAGCGTCCCTCAGCACGAAGCCTCAAGGGAGAGAAGAGAAGAGAAAGGGGGATGCTTCGTCAATAATTTAACGTGCAATGCTGAAATCTGTCCCCCGTGGAGCTTTGTGAGGGGAAAACCAGGTTCATGTCTGTCCACGTTTTAGAAGAGGGAGAGCCTGGCCAAGCATAGCAGACAGACAGACAGACAGAAAGACAGACAGACAGACAGACAGACAGACAGACGGAGAAGAGAGGAGGGGAGGATGAAAAGAGTCGAGGGAATTCTCCAACTTTCTGCAAAAGACTGGATGGTTGCAGCACTGCAGACGAAAACAGAGGAAAGTTTGAAAGTGTAGGAAGAGGCCAGAAGTGTGTGGACACCATAAGCGTTCAGCTGTATGCGTTAAATCTGTCACTGTGAAATCACTGGTGTCCATCACAGTGTGTGTTCTCATCCAGTTTTCAACACTGTCATTATTAAATGACACACTCAGCGGATGGTGCAGCCTCAGAGGACGTATGAGCTCTCACAGTTTGTTCTGTTTTTTATTCTTTTGTCTTTCTGTCTTTACCTCCGTTCAGTCAGGCAGCTTTTAAAGATTTCTAAACAAATTTCTTAACAGCAAATGCATCTAATTATTAATATCTTTTTTTGTGAAGAATAAAAACCAAAATGAATGCATGATACTAACACTTGTTGCATGGAACGGCATATTCCTTCATTTCCATGAACACACACTGAAGTTTATTTTGACTCCATCCTGCTGCCCCAGATTCTCACTACAGCACCGACTGTGGATTAATTCACCACAGTCATATATATATTTCACAGTATCCAGGCTGGCTTCGCTATAATGATCCTGAAGGGAGCCAGAGACATGATGGGGGCAACACACACCCACCCACACACACACTCAAACACCCACACACCCACACACACACACACAGTCTTCTGATAAATTAATCAGTGAAGCCAAACTTGCTGTAGGCGTTGCCTGCTATTTTAAAATGTTGTTTTTTTTAACGAATGATCAGATTTCTGCCTTCATCTTTCTCTCTTTCGTTCCTCCACAGTCCCACTTTCCTGTCACTCAATCGATACATTAATATTTTTACTCTTCTGCCTGTCCTTCACCCAGGTATTCACACACTGCAGGTTCACACACCCACTCTCTCACTCTGTCATCCGCCGGCTGTACTGTCAAATCAGCTGTGTTCTTTCTTTGTAAGCCACAGAGACACACACACACACACACACACGGTGGTTGTGTTTGTCTCAGCGTTTGGTGTCGCTGTGATACCATCTGACTCTCCTCTGACTGCACAGTTTGGATGTAGCAGGTGGTTGTAGGATCAGCTTTAGGGGCTGAAGTCGGGGTCAAAGGTCAGGGATGTTTAATGTCAGTGAAGGGTCTCATGAGGAAAGAGTACGAGTGTGTGTGTGGGTGAGTGTGTGTGTGTGTGTGTGTGTTGCAGAGCAGATACCGCTGTGATGGTGTGTTTAGTATTCAGACTTTGTCTCATCCATTCTGTACTATTGACAAGCCAGCAGCTGCTCGGCCAATCAGAGATGTTCACTGACCGCTGAGCAACACAAGCAGGCAATACATCTTTCTCTCAAGGTGCAAGTTATGAGCTTTATTGATCCATTATCCTCCAACACAGCTTTGTATAATGAAATTATAGCAGTCCAGTTATGCTACTCACACTACAGAATTATATAAATGTATGAATAAATAAAAACTCATTAAAAAAGAAAGTTCACTCCAGAGTTTAGAGGATGAATTGAAGAGTTTCACAGCCTGATGAAAGAGTCTCTTTGTCTGATCTGACTGTTTCTAACAAAACATGAGACAAAACCAGCAGCACATCAGACTTTTTAAACTCTGTGTTTAAAACTATTAAATCAGGATGTGAATTTAAAAATGGAGAAAAAGACTCAGTGTAGAAAACAACAGCAGTGACAGACACACAGAGTCATCACCTGCCTCTGCAGTTCCTCTCATCTTCATTGGGCGCTGTGGCATTTTTAACTCATTACTTTCGTTCCTAAACATGGAAACTTACTGTAAAAATTCGGTCTCACGGATTTCATCAGTGTCTTTTCAGCAGCAGCAGCAATTGTTTCCCTGAAAAAATCTCTGTATGTTGGAGGACGTGCAAGAAACAGAAGACAGATACAGCTGAAGACCTTCTGGTGGAGAAACTGGAACATCTGGATGCTAAAGGGCCAGGTGTTTTTTTTCAGTATCTGTAGGAAATCAAACCAGAGCTTAAGGAGAGGAAACGTTGACTAACATTGTCAAACCCAGACTTAATGCTCATGTCAGACATTTTGTTTATTTGCTGCTTGCATGCTTCTTTTTAGACAAACTTGTTTATTACACATTTACTAGCAAGGGTCCAAATAGCTAAATCCTCACTGTAAAGTTTGTGATGTGCAATGATGATTTCAACCCCTAGGGGTCACTGAAGGGCTTTAAACTTTTACAAACGATAAGGAGTAGAAAAAAAATGTCATTTTTATTCCTTTTATCTCCCCTATAATTCAACATATCATAGTTATCAGAAGAAAACTACATTTTTGCCCATTTATCTACGTTGACATTTGTGGGCAGTTCTCTCTTTAAATCCTTTTTTCTTTTCAGATTTTTTTTTTCATGCACACACACACACACACACAGCGGCTGAACTACACAGCACGAATCCTCTTTGAAAAACTGATTGTGGTAACTGAAGTAGTCACAGCAAAATACTTGTCTGTCCTGTCAGAACAATCAAGAGAAAACTGCTGCAACAACAGCTTTCACACTAAGTTATTTATAACATCAGCACACAAATCACTTCAACTGACCATCCCACAGTTAGTGTCTGAGTGTGTGTGTGTCTGAGTGTGTGTGTGTCTGCGTGTGTGTGTCTGAGTGTGTGTGTCTCTGAGTGTGTGTGTCTGAGTGTGTGTGTCTGTTGGTGTATTTTCTTGCTCCACATGTATATACAAGGTGTAAAGTGCATAAAGGGACATAAGTTGAATATGTTTTGTTCCTTTATGAGTTACATTTAAAAAAATTAAAATTATCCAAAGTAGATGAAACATACACATTCTGTAACAAAACATCTGAGAGTAAAAGTCTTGATAAATTCATTCCAGAGTCTAATTTTTATTAGTTTAACGTGACAGAAGCACTGAGTTACATAATCACCAAAAGACCTCGACATGTTTATTTTAAAGACGGTTTTACCTGCAGGACCTGCGTGTTTGACTGTCAGTCAGGTTCAAACACATAACTGAAGCTAAATCGTAGCTTCGTGCTGAATATTTTGGAAACGTCAAACATTGTAATCTCTTAAAATGTGGAGCTTGTGTTTGTTTTCATCAGACTGTGAGAGTTTTATTAATTTGTGTGCTAAGGGTCCAGCGTGGTTTCTGTGTTTTGCTGAGTGTTTTTTAACGAGCTCTGGGTATTTACGCAGATTTTTCTTTTTGAGATGTTTTGCTCTTTTATATTACACTGCAAACGCAGAGGCTATTACTGATTTACATTCACATTAACATATTTTGTGTCAAACAGTGTTAGAAACTTATTAAAAACTTATAATATCTGTAATTTATGGAACATTTTGTATGCTTTTACACAATTATCAGTGGAAGTAAGACAAAATATGCGCACACAGTATAAAAGGCTCCATGCTAGTTTTAGTTTTAGGGCTTGGTGACTCTTCCTGTTGGTGCACAGCATGTGGGGAAGACAAAAATAATATTATGATCTTGTTATTGTGATCTATTTACTTACCAAAAACGCCCTCTTTGAGGCTGTTTGAGAAGTTGTGGCTCCCTTAGGATTCATATCCAGTGATGTTTCCGTGTTCACAGATCTCAGTGATTTGAGTGCAATGTTATTATTACTCACAGGAATAACTGACTGTCATGACAAGTGTCTGTTACTAAAATTTGAAATATCCAGGCTGACAGAAGCAGGGTTTTGCTGTCACTTGAGGACGCTGTTGTGTTGAAGCTTTAACTCATTTAAGCAGCTGATAAGATTCACCTGAAGAGAAGAGGAGGACAAAAGGACTTCTGAGTTTAAGGTAAAGCAGAAATTCAAAAAAACTCTGTATATCTGTCTCCTTTTTTCTCCAGGAGTTTCTTGGAGAAAAGTGGGAAAAAGAAGTTTCTGTCACTTCCAACAGCGAACTATCACTGTTTACTTTCCCTAAACTGAATGATGATGTTGCATCTGGATGGACGACTGCAGCACAGCGATTGCAGATTCAGCTGATCATTGAATACACACACAGAAGTTCAGATCACACTTTCATGTCCAATGTTACACACAGGAACAGTCGAAAGGTTTCAGGTTTGCTGGACTTATTGTCAGGATTAATCACAAGCCAAGGCAGCATAACATGAACAAACTACAAAAGTGAAACCTGAGTCGTGATAATCCTCTGAAACCGCAGCAGAGTTACTGCTGAGTGTGTGTGTGTGTGTGTGTGTGTGTGTGTGTGTGTGTGTGTGTCTGTTGTCCTCTCTTGTTTTGAAATGTTTTAGCTGATAGTTGATTTGCTGTCTGGGTGCTGCGGTGGTGCAGAGGTGAGGTCAGGACTTTCAGTTCAGTGGTGTCATCATTGTCTCACTGACACGCACGCAAGTGTGTGTTTATGTGTGTTAAGTAGTGTGTGTGTTTTCTGTGTTCACTTGTGTGCGTTTGATGGGGTTTGTGTATCTTGCTGTGTGTTTTTTAGCCCTGCAGCTTTACTCAGCCGTCAGTCAGCGTAGAGCAGCTGAAGCCGACTCACGTTCCTCGTCCTCGTCATCCTCGATGCTGCAGACGACTCAGAACTCAGAGTCGACTCACATTTATTCATTTTTATAAACAACATCTTCCTCGCAAAGTACTTTCATAAAAAGAAACCACGCTGATGTGCATGTTACGTACAAGTAAACTCTCACATTCAACTTTGTGTATCTTTGACAACCTTTGATCAGTTCTTTTGGTTTCTGCTCTTGGAGTGAAAAGCGATAAAGGTGAAGCTGTGGCTGCTGCTTTCTTCAGCTCTGCAGAACGTTTTAGTGATGGTTTTTAAGCCCTCAACCGTTCTGCGTTTGTTCAGCCATGCTGTTACTGTTTAACTTGTTTATTAATGAAAGTGAAGATACTGTGTCTGTCAGTAAAAATGAGGCACAAAAATCTAAAATACAAAATGTCAAAGTATCGTGTTTGGTGGAGGATTAGTGAACCACAGAGGAGTGGAGTGTAATAATCAATAATTCATTTTCAGGATTTGTTCTGCTCTGCAGAGCTGACTGTATGCTGTTTGACTGGCAGCAACCTGTGCGTGTTTAATCTGTTTACATGGATATAACAGCCTGAGTCTTCAGCGAGAACTGAAAGCACACATACAAAGAAATAAACTGTTTTATTCACCAGTGACCAAACACAGAGCTTCTTCAATGGAAACAGAGTAAAAAGAAAACTTAGAGAAGTTTGATTTTCTATCTTTATTTAGTGAGATCTTTATTTTGTTGCTCTCTAGTGATAATGAAATGAAAAGACATGATAAAGAAAACACATCTTACCTCCATCTGTACATGAGCTGATGCTCCAACACTTTAAAATAACCACAGTATGGACTTCAGTTTAACATGTGGAGGAGCACTGAGATGATGTCCCGGGGCCAGAGCGGGTTATCTGTTATCAGGAGGCTGCTGGTTCGATTCCTGATTCCTTCAGTCTGCATGTTGAAGTGTCCTTAAGCAAGATACTGACCCCCCTACTACTTCCAATGGCTGTAACACGTGTGTGTGTGTGTGTGTGTGTGTGTGTGTGCATGTGTTGTTGAAGGATGTCCTCTTACATCCACAGCCGTGCCTGAGACTTTGCTGGTGGTTCAGGTTCCCAGTTAACTTCTCCTAACGAGAAGTGAACGCAGTTGTCAGGCCTGATCAGACAGAGCAGCAGGGAGATGGGTGAGGAGCGGGGGCGGGGGCGGGGGTGGGCGAGTTTGGATCGGATGGTCGGGACGATTAAAAGTACTTTGGTTCTCATCGATCCACTTCTTCAACTCTGCCTCAGAGTTTCAGCAGGAGAGATGATTACCCACTGACGCAATCGGGTAAACACTGTAAATACTTGAACAGTGATTCTCACGGACCCGGTACGAACCCACCCGGTTTGCCCACCAGGCTGCAAAAATGCTTTCTGACATCACACACAACATTTAAACTCCACTCCAGTGGAGGAAAGTTGAATAAAAGTTGTGACTCAACAAAACGCTTGTCTTCCCCCTGCAGCTCTGATCCTGATCACACTGCTGTGTTTGCCAGGCAACACCTACGCCACCACCTTTTATTACCTGAGAGCTACACATGGAAACTATCAGCAGCATCTGCAGGTAATCAGAAACTCAGCCAAACAATCCTCAAACTTACCTGAAACTACAAGCAGCCCACTTATGTTCTTTGAAATGATTTCTCAGGAACAACTTCAGCAACACATATTTGACTTTTCCTCGATTTTTCTTGCTAAAGATGCAGACGACTCTGTTGTCCTCCAGTTTAACTGCAGAGCTCAGAGTGGTGGCTGGTTGATTATTTACCTGGTGGGGGGGGGTTTCAGGCACCGAAGGCTTCTGCTTACACACTGATGATTTGTTGACTCGGTTTTGACTTACAATGAATTTATTCAGTATCAAAGTGAACCACTGATAGCTGTCTGTAAATCCACTGGTGGACTGCAAACAGGCAGTGATTATAGCCAATCTGGCATCCTTTTAGTAATGCTATTTTGCCAAATTGTTAACAAACACAGGATGAAAAAAACAGGGATTAACAGATATTGCAACAGTCCGTTTGATGAGCTTTCACTGGGACTTGCTCTCCTGATGGCACCAATTTTCTGGTGTCATTTTAGTTTTCCAAACAGGCCTTTTTCTTGTTGTTGACATGTTTACATCTGTCAGATTAGCAAAAAAAAACCATTTTGGAATGACTCCAACTTTAGACCAAAGCAAAATATTACTCCAAGAGAGAAAGGGGAATAAAGTAGGACAAACATTTGGATTAAACAGGACTTACATTACACGAGGGCCAAAGAGAAATGTGGCTGTAATTATTATTACTGGCTTTGGCTGTAAATTTCCTACATTTTACCACAAAATTCTTGAGTCCCTTCTGGTTGCTGGTAAACTGAAGACAGTATTTATGTTTTTCTCTTCGACTCCTCGTGCAGCCGCTGCAGTGTGAGATTCAGACGACAGACGGCTGGATGTTTACATGATGTGGATGTTTTTATAGAGAGCTTCAACCTGACTCTGTGTCTTACTCCCATTGTTTCATTTTTCACCCTTCAAATGGAAAACAGATCACCACCTCCTGCACAGTGTTTTTGTCTCACTGACACACAAGCGTGCACACACACACACACACACACACACACACACACACACACACACACAAACATACACACACACATCGAATATGTACACACAGTTCAGAGACTTGTGCTGTGGGGCTCTGATTATATACTCTACACACAGCTACATTCAGTTCAGTAAGACACACTCTCACACACACACACACACACACACACACACACTCGGTCTAATCCTTCGTCACCAGGGCAACCAGACAGCACAAAGCCAAGTAACTGGCTGGGCACATAAACAAACCCAACGAGTAGAAGGTGGCCTCGCTTTGAGGAGTGTTGGAGAGGAACTTCAAATGCACCCTTCCTCACCCTTTCAAAATGTTTTTTTTGTCTGTTTTCTCCCTCCTCTTCCTCCCCTTTTTTCTCGATCTGTTTGTGTTTTGTCACTGCTGTCCGTTTTTGGGGATGGTTGGGCCAATCTCACCTTAGAAAACAGCAGCAGTTTAGGACAGAAGCTCATGTCTGGGGAGGGAATGCAGTTTCAGCAGAGCCAAGTTCAGGTCTGTGTGTTAATGGAGGAATGTGGGTGAGGGAGAAAGAGGAAGGGTGAGGGAGATCCTAAAGAGGGTGAGAGAGGATGAAGGAGGAGGCTTTGAGAGTCCGACACATATGAAAGAAACCAGGGATAGTGTGTCTGTGAATATTCTCATTCGTCCAGGTCAGAGTCATACTGACACATATAATTTGACAAACTGACAAAGTCCAGTTGCTTTCGGTTTAATTGCCCAGACAGTGTTAGTGTGATATGTAAGTGTCCCTGCAGGGAAATCTGTTAACTTCTTAACTTTTCAAGCATCATATTAACAAAAAGGGTGAGACATCTTTGACTCTTTGAAAAGCGTTTGGATGACGGTTGGCTGGCGGTCAGGGTTACGCTGTCCAATGCTCTCTTTTGAAATGCAAAAGAAGCTCATTGGTGATAAAAAATGCAGGTCATCAGTAGAATTAATGCATCAGACCTTTTTTGTCCCATAAGGATAACAGGACAGGCACTTTCTTTTTTAACAGGACATCAAGACTGTGGAGTCTGTGTGGAAATTCCTTATTTCTTAAAAGGTCATCTGAGATGTACAGAGAAGGTCAAGTCAAGTTAACAACACTGCGAGTTAAACCAGCTTGCAGATAGCTGGAAACATGCCACTGGGTTACGAGAAGGTGGCAGTCCTGAGACAGTTACTGATAATTTGCTTAAATATAAAATGTATAAAATGGAGAGGAATACAATATTAAATAGCTCTTCAACTCTAGAAATATAGGAATCTCTTGTTTATCAAAGAAAACTAACTTGGACAACATGAGAACCATCGGATTGAAAAGGCAATTATCTAAATTAACTAACTTGTACATTCCACACAAATGTATTTGAGAATTTAAATTGTTATGAAATGTAAAGTATTTGAGTTTTATGGAGCACAGGAGGAGATATGTATTACTTTTAAACACACGCCTTAAAAAATGCACGCGCGTTTTATTCATACGCACGTGATCTGAATCGAATCCACTGAATCGCGCGTGCGTTTTGTAAAACGAGGGCGCGCGGCAGAAATTAAACAGGCGCGCAAATTAAAAAACGCGGGTTCGTTAAATAAAAATACCCGGTACATACCCGGTTACCTCCGCGGCTCCACAGAACAACCAAGCGGCCTTCGGCATGTTTTGGATATTTTATCACGTTGTGGACTAATTAATTTACTGGACTTCATCTTCTGGACCAATTTCAGTGCAACAGGACCGTTTTTGTTTGGATTTGTCCGGATAAACTTCTTGGTGAGTCCTCCTTTTGCTGTCCTTTGCTTCTTGTTGGTTTGACAAAGCGTGGGTGAAGCCTGTTGTACTGATTATATCTTTAAAAAGTCTTGATTATTCAGTTAAAAAGAAGCAAGACTTTTTAAATATGTGCTACATGAGAATGTATTCAAAATAGCTGCTTGTCAAAATTAACATTAATATTAAAATGCTTATCCTGCTAAGCTAGCGGCCTGCATGCTGGTTGTTGGATTTATTGCAGGATAGTCAACAACAGACTAAATATATCCTTAATATACAAATCACATCTCTGTCACAGTTGTCTGTTTTGCCTCAGCTGGTCTATAATCATGCTAGCAGCAGTAGGAGGGCAGACAGCTTAGTGGTTAGCTAAATGCTAACCTCAGTGTGCTAACCAACGTGCGCACAGTGACGATGCTAACATGCTAACACGCTGAGCAGGTGTAATAATTACAATGCTATCTTATATTAGCATGTAGCTCTACAAACAAAATAATTTGAGATAAAATGTAAGGATTTTGGAAAGACAATATTTATTTATTTTTGACATGCACTAAAGGACAAATCAAAATTCAAACCTGATGGTGATGCTGGATAAAAACTTAAGGGAATTTAAGGGATTGTCCTCTGGGTAGCATGAACCTGTGAATCACTTTTAAACAATTAAATTCTATTCAAAAGTTAAAATGACATATGACCTGAAACTACAAATGACAGCACAAGAGGCACGTGTTTACCATCTTACCATTACCATTAATGTCTGTACAAATTTTCGTGGGAAACCAGTAGTTTAAATGTTGTCAAAGAGCAACTTCTTACTTTATAGGTGAAGATTTGTTTTCTCTACTTGGTTTTTCGCTGGTGTGATGTTGTTGCACTGCGTTGGCTCACATTGCACCAGCTTAGTTTCTCCTCTCTGCTTGCCAGATGTCTCGGACACTGAAGCATCATGCTGTTTGTGTGTGTGTGTGTGTGTGTGTGTGTGTATGTAATCACATGGGAAGGAGAGAACTCTCTAAATGATGGTTGGATGAAACCATGGTTTAAAAACTACAAAGCCTCTGCCTCTCTCCACTTCCTTCATCCTCCTCTCAACCCTCCCTCTACTTTTTCACACAGAGAATTTAGGATTAGGAGATCTATCTGTGATCAGCATTTGAGAAGCTATTTAATCCTTTTGGCTGTGTATTGTCTGTAATCCACTGTTTTTAAATGCAGTACTTATTACGGATTGAATTTCTTTGTTTCTACTTAAATTAGTGGTAGAACACAACACAGACCCAGTCCTTTATTTCGGTTTGTTTGGTTGGTCCAGAGCATCTGAGTATGTAAAAGTGAAAGAGCCAGAATGCTGGCCACAGGAATTTAAAAGAGATGATAGTTTTTTAGGGATTCACAGGTGTAAAGTGAGTTTTTGTGTTCCCCTGATAAGTAAATAATGGGTTTTTTAAGGTTTGAATGCAGTTTAGTATGTATCTTTGCAGGAGATTAAATGGACAGGTAGTGCTGCACATTTTCATAAGCTGTGAAACTGGTGGTGATGCCTCATCTGTATTTGATGTGTTATTGCCAACATGATTGAGTTGTCGTAATCACTGCTATTATTCATCTTCAATTTTCTCTCAGGGATCCTTCACATTTCATCTCGTAGAATTTTACTTCTTTAAATGCTGATCAACACACCTACACAAACAAGCCAATGTCCTCATGTATCATCAGTCTACTGCAAATGAACAATTCAGAAAATGAATGGCAAAACTCTTTTCATCAGTTTGAGGCTGCCTGCCGACTGCATCCCTTTACTATGAAAATGTCTTTTGTATTATCAATGTAAAACCTTTGCACGTTTTACTAAAGATACCTGCAAAACTTGAAAATAGGTACATACCCTGCAAAGCCCCCTCTGTCTGTTTTGTTGTGCATCACCCTCCTTCTGCTCCTCCCATGTTTTTTCAGACTTTCCTTATTCCTGAAAAACACCATGTGTCTGCTTCTCTTTTTTCTGGATTTTCAGTGCTGTGCTGCAGTATTGTATTAAAGTCAGTGCTGTGCAGGCCAAATACAGAAATCTCCAATAACTCAGCAGGACTCCTCAATCAATATCTGTCATTGGTTTCATTTTATTTACTTATCCTTGTCTGTTTCTGTTTATGTGTACATCTACAGGCTCATAATTACGAGTGTTTGGTCAGTCTGTAAGTGTGAAAATGCATCTACAATCTCTCTAATGTCCAAAATGGCATTGAAGTCCACTTATTTCTTGTTAAAGTTCATTGCCACACTTGTTTGCAGAACAAATTGTTGTACAGCTCTGAGAAAACTAACACTCAGACAAAATACTTTTCAGCTATCACATGCTAATTTTAGGCCAAATTATGGCCAAGACGTTCAAACGAGGCACTGATTGGTAAGGATGTGTGTGCAACTAATATGATATGATAACAGATTAAGATCATACCGTCAGGTCAAAAGAAGGATCTTTTTACTTTTTATTTTTTGGAGCTTTCACTCAGTCTAGGTGTAGCATGTAACTATACCATCTGTCCTAACCGACATGAATGCAACAGAACTTGATGCTGCTTTGCCGAGTGTTTATTTGAAATTTCATCAGTTGCCATTTTCATTCTGTTGCACAGGCGTTGGTCCTTATTTAAGCAACATCGTAACATCGCAGTATGGCTGCTGTGACTAATGCTGTGTTTCCACGAGGAGGGCTGTTGTTGCATTGTAGTTCTCTGTGCACGCCAATACTTTGTTTGTGAGGATCCACTGAGGCTGAAAATGGGTAGAATATTGAAAGAAAGGAGGAGGCTAAACACAGCCATTTGAGTTGAATTAGAATGAAGAAAAGATAGATAGACATGGAGGAAGGGAGATAGCCAGCAAAAAGTTGAAATATGAAAGAGGAGCTAGAGGGAGTCAGAGAGTTAGAAACAACATAGCTGTATCCTGTGGTCATACCCAGGGTTAATATCTTGTTGGGAATTTATTCACAAGGAATTATGTCTATTTTTTCTCTACTATCTTTACTCTACATTTTTGTAGAGAATGTCAGCAGAAATGCAGTACTTTTTGAGAATACAGGCTAAACAAACTACTGTTTCTAGTCTAGTCTTTTTTACAATTCTTTCACACAGGAATGATTAAGACACAATGCTCATGTTGGGAAATTGCACCAGACTAATCAGAGGAAAGAGAGAAACAAAAGACACAAGGGTGAGGAAGTTGTGTCAGAGACATAGAGTGTTAGCAGGGGAAAAACACAGAGACGATAAATAGTTGTAGTGTTATAATTCCCGGCCTGCCTCACTGTAGTGTTGTAATTTCTTGGATGGTTTACACTTTCAGGTTTGTGTTGAAACCATTGACTGTATAAAACACTGGACAAACCCTCCGTGACGTCACCCATTGGTTTCTGCATGAGCGAAAGTGAAGC
>JAPZDV010000020.1:9585903-9601092 GCA_029814665.1 Acanthurus lineatus
GTTTAATCATGCCTGGATTATGGTTTAAACTGGTGCTGGAGAGCAGGAAGAGATATGCTTGAGAGAGAGAGAGAGAGAGAGAGACAGACAGATAGACAGACAGAGAGAGAGAGACAGAGAGAGAGAGAGACAGAGAGAGAGAGACAGACAGAGAGACAGACAGAGAGAGAGAGAGAGACAGGCAGAAAGAGAGAGAGAGACAGACAGGCAGACAGAGAGAGAGAGACAGACAGGGTGTATCCACATGTGACCCCGTCACACGGATGCAGAACGTAACTCAAATAGCTGCAGAAACGAAGCGTCAGAGTCGAATCCGTGTTGTTTTGACGGCGGCGTGAGTTTGAAACGGCGTCCAAATCCTCTCTGACATCCTGTCTGATGAAGCCGCTCTGTTGTGGAGCAGAAAGCCTGTTTGGATTCCTCCCACCCCCTCCCCCCCCCGGGGGCCAAAACAGAGCCCAGAGGCGACTGTCATCCTGACAGCGTGACGGAGCGAGTTATGTGGAAAAACCGGTGACGAGGCGCTCGCTCGCTCACAGTCCCAGAGGGCCGAGCGGCACATGACCTCACATCTCCTGCGTGTTTTCGCTGGAATCGGGGCGCGGGTTCAAACCCAAACAGGCCCCCGCTCCGCCGCCAGGCTTTGTTCTCCAGCATGAAAGAGGAGGCGGACGGGACGCCACGAGGAGGTGTGAGTCACAAACATGAGGAACACATCTTGGTCCAGATTTGTCAACAGTGAGGACACACAAAGGGCACGTGAGGCGTCGCCGCCGTCCTGACGCATCAACAAACGCCTCAGCTGGCGGCGCTCCGAGGCTGCGCACACCGCCGCGCCACACCGGGCTATTTTTAGGCCTCGTTATCTCCCAGCGCTCGCAGGACGGCGGCCTCCACCCGCCTACGTGGTTTACTGTATAAAACGTTTATGCAACACACTTTCACCCCGGCCTTCACCTCCCCTGCCCCCCCCATCCCGCTCTCCTCCTGTCTGTCTCCTTGACTTCTCCTCCACCCACTCCCCCCTGGACGCCGGTTGGCTCCTGCCGAGCGGCGTTGCATCACGGCTGAATCAAAGCACAGACACTCAGGTGTTATCACAACGTCTGAAACTGTATTTGGCAACTTTTTTTTTTTGTTTTTTTTAAACAAGTGCATACATTTACAGCTAGAAGCATTTTTTTACTTTCTTTTTCCTTTTTTTATTATTTTTCTGCCAAGTGCTCAGATTAGTCACATTCTATGTTTGACAGGACTGTCTCCAGACCTAAAGTACACCGATAGACTGAAAGAAACAAGTGTGGGGGGAGGAAAGGGGGGGGTCTGTTATGAGGAGTACATACCTTTTCATCTTCAAATTATAGAAACACAATGTATTGAAAAAGAAAAAAAATCAAAAAAATTTATACAGCCATGTATATGAAGCATACACTTCCCTTGTGTCCAATATGTACATGTCCGTCGGTTTCTCTGGTGCCTGCTGGATGATTCGGATTGTGGGGGGGCATGTGTGTGTGTGTGTGTGTGTGTGTTTGCTTTATGTCCTGCTGTTGTCGCCGTAGTCGTGTTAGAAAAGGAAAAGGAGTTCGAGAAAAAACAGCTGGTGAACATTTCAAGGGTCCCTCTCCTTTTTAACCTTTATGTCTCCGGCCAAGATGGTGGCTATTTCCCCCTGCATGAAGGCCCAGGGCACGTTGGAGCCCACCAGCGGGCACCGCTCGCCGCTGGGGCAGTACACCTCGCCGGTGGCGCCCTGCTGCTTGATGCTCTCCCGGGAGCAGGGGAAGCAGAACTTGTGCGAGGGCACCGACGGGCACTGGACGAAGTGCGTGTCCTCCAGCCGCTCGTGGCACAGAGTGCAGCACAGCGGCACGCTGCCCGGCGGCACGGAAGAGTCTGGAATGCTCTGTGGCGGCGCCGCGTGGGGGTCCATGCCGCCAGGTGTGTGTAGAGCAGACAGGTTGGCGCTCGCCGGCCCGTCCCTCTGGGCCAGCCTCCTCTGAGAGGCCGAGGAAGGCGACAGGGGGCTGCCGCTGTTCCTGCGTGCCCCCGCGGTGGTGGAGTGTACCTGGTTGGCGTCCTTAGGTGAGCCCGTGCTGCCGGCGTTATCAGTGGCGAGGATGAGCGCCGCCATGGGAGACTGGCCGTTCTGCGCCGTGGCGGCCTCAGGGGGCGTGGTGCGGGAATGGGGGGAGATGGTGGAAGGGGGAGCGGCCGAGAAGCCGGGCAAGGCGGCCGGGGGCATCTTCAGGACCTCGGAGGGCGAGGGGAGCCACGGCTGGCCCTCGCCGCCGTTCATCTTGGGGGCGCTGCCCTCGCCGTCTGGCTCCGGGGAGGCCTTCCTCTTCGGGCCCCGCGGGTGCTTCCCCCTGTCTGAGGCAGAGGAAGAGGAAGAGGGAGGGTTAACACGGCCACACTACGCTGCACACACACACACACACTGCACACACACACACACATTAACTCACACACACACACACACACACACACACACACATTAACTCACACACACACACACACACTACGCTGCACACACACATTCTCTGAATAATAAAACACACCACATTTCTCAGCAGTGAATAAAAGCTTTGTTTACGGCGCGGCGTCCTGCGCCAACCTGCGCGTGCTCAGAGGTGAACGGGTCCGTTTCGGCAGCGTGGCGTTACCGAGCGCGTCGGTTCAGACACACGTCAGCGCCGCGCACCGAAAACCGCTGACACATAATTTCACTGCCTCCGAGTTCCTGTTTTCATTCGGCATGGCCGGTGAAAACCACCGAGCAGCGGCGGCCGTACCTGTTTTTGAGGAAGTGGCGCTCGTGTCGTATCCCATCACCCTCGGTATGGCGGCGTGCTCCTTCTTGAACCTGCCGTCGAGCGTGTGCAGCGCCATCAGGTCCCGCACCGTTTTGCCTTTTCCCATCCAGTCCTTGTGGCTGTCCGACATGTCCGACAGGCTGTCCGGCCTGTGTTTGTCTTTCAGCTCCTCCGCCCGCTTGCCGTGCTCCCCGAGCCCCGCCGCGGCCAGCACCCCGGGCAGACCCATCTGAGCCGGGCGGCCGTTCAGCGGGTGTATGGTCGGTATGCCGCCGTTCGCCAAAGGCACCAGGTTGGGAGGAACCGTGCTAGTCCTGCGGGGGTTGGGGCTCTGACGGTTCAGCTCCGGGGGCTCGTCGGGTTTTGGAAATCCGTTCGGCATGGGGAGGCCGTTAGCCTGCCTCGGCGCCTGGTACTCCGGCCCCAGCCGGGGCGGCCGGTCGGACAGCGGGTAGCGGTCCAGAGGCTGCGGCGGACGCGAGCCCGGGTCTCCTGCCGAGTGGTTGATGTCCTTCCCGGCGTGCTGGGGCTTCCCCGGGCCCGGAGAGCGGCCGTCCTGGAAGCCGTGCGCCCTCTTCAGCTGCCGGGCGGTCTCAATAACAAACTCGATCCGGTCGGCCCCCTCGTAGTTGACACATCCACGGCACACGGGCTCGGTAAAATCCCAGATCATCGCCCACGGCATGCGGGGCAGGTCGCACAGATAGCAGGACTGCCTTCTGGAGGCAGCGACCGCCGCGGAGGACATGTTGTAACCCCGGAGCGAGCGCAGCACTCTCCAAAATGTCCGCCGGTTTGTTTACGTCGCTGGGAGGAAGAAATAACCGACAGTCGGAGCGAAAATGTCGTCGTATTTTCCGTCGGAAAGCGGCAGAGTCTCACCGACGGCGGCTCATCGTCGTTGTGTCCTTCTCCTCGGCGCGCCTCCGTCTAAGCTCGCGCTTACAATTCAGCTCGAGCTCTCAATGTAGGGCCGTGACGTCAGCGCCGACACTCGGCTCGTGCTCCGGGGCTCTATTTACTGGATTCTTCGACGACCCCTCGGGCGCATGCTCAGCGCGGCTCTATCTTTAACCGGAGAGCTTACGGCCGCAGATCGTCCGCGCGCGCGAGGAGGCGTCACTCCGCGGCGAAACACGGCGCGAGCGGCTGCTGCCGCGCGACGGAGGAAGCGAGAGGACTTCCGGTCACAATACAACCACGGAAAACAACCGAGAGGATAAACTGCATGTCCGGTACGGAGTTTAAAACACAGACGCTACCTGTCACAGGTGTGCAGCTCCGAAACAAACGTGAGAAAATACCGTAAATTTAATAATAAAAGCCGAGCTGATTATACAACATCCCAAGAAAACAGAACAAAATATCTAAAAGATTTGACCCTGAACGCATCTTTAAGGGGTTTGGCTTCTTTCACTGCGAGAAACATCAGGTCACACAAACAACATTCATCCTCTCTGCTCTTCTAACCGGCCAGAAACATTGTTTATAACAATAAAATAATAAATAAAATCATTTTTATTATTACAGCTAACCGTGTCAAAAAACATTTTTACACCGAAATTAGAACATATGCTGCAGTTTATTAAAAATATCTTGTGGTATCTGAGTTATTTATTACATTTTAATCTACTTACACTCACATTGTTTGGGTACAAGAACAAAATGTACATTTATATTTTAGGGTTTAGATATATTTTATTTTATATTAATATTTATGTTTAAATTTTATTCATATATTTTATATTTTCCTTCTTCTTTTAAGACTCTTGAATGGGAGCATCTGTAACTGAAGGCAACTTCCCCCCAGGGATCAATAAAGTATTTCTGATCTGATCTATTTGTTACCTGTTTTTAATCGGTTGTGTTTTTTTGGAAGGAATATTCAGTGAAAGGAATCCTGATCTTGTTGTTGTTGTTATTATTATTATTTTCTAACTGGTGTGTCACGTATAATGTCAGAAACAGCAGAAAGCAGCATGGAGTCCACTGAGATCTGCACAGGTCGCTCTCTTTACCCTTCCTGCAGTCTGTTTTCCAAACTCCACCCTGACTGATGGATGTGAACGTGCTGCTTGAACAGATGAACATGATCTTTATCTCCGTCACAGAGTCAGAAACGTGTCTCCTTGTTTCCTCGCAGACAGTGAAAGCTAACAGTCGCACAGATAAACTAGTTAAAGTGATGATATTAGCCAAATGCTAAATCTACACATCGTTCCAGGTTGACCAGCTGTCCAGGTGTGTTTGTCCTGTAGGAATTAAATCATAACTCCCAAGCTGAAAATATCTCAACTTCGTCTATTTCTTGATGTAAAGTTCACAAATATTCTCCCGCTGAATTCACTCTGTTAGCAGAATGTGAGGAACATGACAGGCCTGTAACACCTGATGCTTTACGTTAAATCTGAATCAGCTTTTTCATTTTATTCATGATTGTCAGAAAACAAATTAAGCCAAAATAGAAAACAAATAAATCCATAGTTCTTTTTTAAAAAGCTGCTTTGCTTCAGTCGATGTTGGTGCTGGATCTTGTTCAGATAAATGACCCAGTGATGATGTTTTGCACCACTTTGCTAAAAGCTGAAAGTTAAAATCCTGAAACAAGTTAAACAAACACGTGTTTGTTATGTTTTGTCTTGTGGTCTGAAGGTTGAGTTGTGTTCATTAGAAGAGTTCAGCAGAAGCATGCAGGCTGATTTGCTCCTCAGATGATCAGGACGTGCCTCGGTGGTGATGTGATCTGTGGTATTTGAGGCAGAGTGAGACCTCTTCCCATCGCTCCTCCTCCTCTCTGCCTGCAGGGAACCAAACAGCTTTTATAAATACCAAAACCCTGAGCAGGGAGTCCAGCTGACATCCTGCACAGAGACTCAGAGTTCAACAAGTGCTTCAGCCTCACACTTTACTTTGGAAAAACAAACTAAATCTATTCATAACTTTGATTTTTTTCTGTAGTTTCTGCATGTTTGCTCGCTCTCCATCAAGCACATGACAACATTTTAAAATAACATGTTTGTTTTTTTCTGTAAAAGTTTGTAAAAGTGTTATTTATCAGTGTGTGAAATCAGCCTCTCTGCAGGATCAGGAGCAACAGGTGTGTTTTCAGGCTCCGTGTATTTGCTGAAAGCTTCCTCAGACCTTCTGCTGCATTCCAGCCCGTGACGTCACGGAGGCAGCAGCCAATCACAGAATTCAGCCGCTGTTGCCAAGTAAACTGCAAACGTCCTTCCCTTCATTCACTGCACACAAACTGAGAGCTGAACAACAAACAGAAAAAAACCAGTTGAGCTGCAGAAAAGTTTGATCATCTGGACTCTGAGTTCATGTTTCACTTTTATCCTCCAGTTCATCGACTGAAAAATCGAGTCCTTAAACTCTGATTTTCTTTAAAATTTCTTTTAAAATGGACCTTTTTCCATCCCTGTTAGCTTGTTTCAGTCATTTTCTTAAGCTGACCTGCTTCATTCTTCTCTGAATGAAGGTTCAAACCCTGAAAACAGGTGAAAAGATCTTTGACTAATTTCAGAAAATAAGATTTTTGACTCAATTACAGACAGAACTGACTTTTTTTAATCTTTATTTTAGTTTTTTTGCATTGTGTGGCCATATCACATAACTGTCGCTTGTAATTTGATATATTAACTTTCACTTCCAGTCACTTTGCTGTCATGTTAAGAACTGACAACATCATGATTAATGCTTTTTATTTTCACCACAAACATGGCGGCCGTGCTCATGCTGAGCTGCTGGCTTTCACCTGCTCATGTGATTTACCTGCTCTGTGTGTTTTTAACATGAGGTAGTAGCTTTAACAGCTGTGCTTGCTGTGTTCCTGGTGTAGTGGTGTGCTGTTGTGCTGCAGATGATGATGAAGAGGTGGTGCTGTAAAGGTCAGAGGCAGCTGCCGAGGTGACGGAGCCGAGTGAAGCTGCTGACTGATGTGTGATCCTGTCGCCGTCTGGCCAGCGGTGAGTCAGCAGCATCGTCTCCTGCTCGCAGCGGTCGAGTCCCGCCTCCCTCCCTCCATGACATCGCTCGCTCAGTCGGCTGATGGGAGGGGAGGAAGTGAACAAAGCGTCCTGTTTTCTCAGCTTCAGGCCGCTGCAGGCAAATGTGCAGGCACGGCGACGGCGTGTTTGCATCCTGGACGACGTTCACGCATGTTTAAGCAAATGTGGAGCAGCAGAGCAGGATGAGAGAGGCGAAGCACAGCGGGGTCACATGAGGTCTGTCCTGCAATTCAAATCTGTTCGGTGTGTTTTACATAGTGGCTGTGTGCAGAGTTACATCAGTCTGGTGCTGAAGTGACCTCCTGCACAGAAACAGCACCAGATACGAGCTCCAGTTTAAGGGAACTGTCTTCCTCTCTTCTTCAAGACATTTAAAACCTCATGCAAAGTAATAATTAAGCAGCAGAGATCACAGACACACATGTTTGACTTCAGACCCAGAATAAGACGATGCTGCAGATTGAAGCTCTGCAGGTCCTCGAGCTTCGATCACCAGCCGGGCAGTTTACATGTAAAACATTAACAATGAGACGAAGTCAAAGGGACCAAGTAATAATCCTCTGTGACACCTTTCAGATTTGTAAAGCAGGTACTTCATTGCATGTAATGTGCCTCAGACCTTTAAATTTCCTTTTAGAATGAACAATAATAACCTGATAACATCTCATAGCTTCTGAAAAGGCGATAATATCAACATGTGAACAAATCCAATTCTTTGCTTTGTGACTGAATACAACAAAATGTTTTGCAGCCCAGGTTTTGAAATGTCGAAGGAATAAACAGTCTAATGCACCTTTTAACCAGATTGCAGAAACTGAGCCGGTGTCGCGGCTCAAACGGCCAACAGGCTGCTGATCAGGACGACGCGACGCCTCAGGACGAACTCACAAAGCCTCTTGCATCACTTTCCCTAAATAACCTGCTGAAGGAGCATCTCAGTGTGACGGTGTGAAGGATTCCAACATGGCCGCCCTCAGTCTCCTCTGGAGCCTGCATGACCCTTTACAACCCCCCCACCCCCACCCCCCCACTGTAAATCCTCTCAGTCAGCTGACGGATCATCCTGTCGCTGCCTCCCACAGCGGGTGTGCGTGTGTGTGTGTGTGTTGGGGGGGGCATCCTCATGTGATTTCACTTCCCAAATGGAAACACAAACATGAACTGACAGCACGGACGACATTTCCCACATCGTTCACTCATTTAGCCGTTTAGACCGTTCACACTACGTTCACACTTTCATGGCAAACAGGTTTTTATTTTAGCACCTAATTTTTATCACTGCAACAAGAGAAGTTCCTCCCTGATGTTCTGATCTTGACTTCAGATAACTGAAGTTTACGATGGCAGCCAGTTAGCTTCATCCTCCGAGAGTCCGAACTTCAACATTTAGCTCGTGTTGCTTGTTTTAGTCTGTGGATGTTCTTGCGGTTTCATTTGTCCTTCAGTTGAGCTTCCCTGGATTTCCCCACATGCACAACTCAAACCTCCACGCCAGCAGGTGTCAGTAGTGGATCACAGCGCTGTTTGATGGTAAGAAGTTGGAAAGTAAGAAAACAAATAAAGCTTCAGATGTATGAATGTGTTAATGTGGTTAAAGGCAGATTTCCTCCAAGAGCTTCTCCACTAAACAAGTATCTCTACCTTCTTCTTCTTCTTCTTCTGCCACAGCTGCAGCTGCATTCACCTCCAGCTGGACCAAACTGTGGAGCATGAGCTCAAGATGGAGGTCGACATTTGCGGTGAAAAGGGAGTCCGATCCCCCCCTTTATGGATCGCTCGAGTTTGGTTGTTGAACTTGTTATCTGCCCCGAACAGCTGATGAACCAGCTGTGCAGACGTTAGCTGCAGCTACAGAGGATGCAAGCGACTGTGCGAGTGCTTGTTTGAGTCTCAGAGAGACTTGAGCCCTTTATTTTTCAGGTTCTTGCAAAGTTTCATGTGCATTTCAGTCCTTTTTATCTTTGTAAAGACTCTGTAAGCAGGTGTGTCGCTTCCTCTCCTCACCTGAAACATATGAAGCATCCCTGTGACTCCTGCAGCAGACTGAGAAGCTCACAGGACGCTGCGAGCTCATGAAGCTCCGTAAGTAGTGTGTTTTGCCTGATCAGCGGGTCTTTAAATAGCCTCCCTGTGGGCCACTCGCGGGGGGGGGGGGGGATCTGCAGACTTGGCCCTCATGTCAGCAGGGGTCGGCCCAGTCAGTTTATTCAGCTTAGCGGTCTCACATGAGGGAGGAAGTGTGCATGATGGGAACGGCAGAGCTGGGAGGTGACGCCGGGGTCACGGAGCTCCGCCATGATTAACCGTTTACAGTCACAGCTCGTCCCACAGAGCTCGCTGCGACCAAACATGTCCCTCACTTCCTCCATCAGACACGTTCCTCACATGGCTCCTGGCTCTCAGGCTGCAGGTCTTCTGCTCCGTGAACATCCGACTGAGTTTCTGATCACTTGAGCATTGATGAAGGTGAGGTGATTGATCCAGACAGGTGATGGTTGAGGCTCATTTCCGGGTTTTTTCAGACTGAAACCTCCTCAGGGACTCAACAATCAGCCAGTTTTCTGCAGAATCGATCACCATACCTGAAAGAGCACACAGGTAGACGAAATCAAAACTTAAACTACCAACAAATTCATCTTTTGTCAGTTTGAGGGCAAAGAAAACAAAATATCAAACAGAAATATTAACACTTTTCAAAGTTTAGTAGATATGTTGACCTTGTTACAGAACAGCTGTTTAATTCACATCCAGATGTTCCAGAAAAACATGATCAGCCATTTAAAGTCCATGTTTTCTCCTTTTGTCTCTGTGTTTGGTCTCCTCCTGTTCAGACATGAAATCATTGATGATCTCGAGTCTGAACGGGATCCTGAGACCAGACAGCTGCAGGTCTGTCACATGGGTGTCATATTTACAGCATGTCCACATACTTTCGGCCACATCTTGTGTGAAAATCTGGCATTTTTAACAGATTCAGGTTCATGAAGGAGGTAAAACTCGATCTCCTTCAGACGCTGTGAGACGACAGTGAAGAGAGGAGTTTGGCAGAGCGTCATCAGTCACCAAAAGCTGAAAAAACAAATAATTCAAACAGCTTTTCATGAAACAGCTCGTTCAGAGTGAATCCCACCGGGACTGCGAAGGCTAATCCGTTTCTCTGTTTGAATTTCAGGCCAATTCTTAATTATTTGGACCGCTGACAGTTTCCTCTGATTGAGGCGAGATAAAACGGAAGCGTGTTTAATATTTTGCCCTGAACGCATCATCTGTTCCGCATCATCAAAGCCTGTTCTCCGTGTGCGGCGACGCTTCGTTCACCCAATGCTGCGTTTAAACATTAAACCCGTTTTAACACATCAAAGCTGATGCTGCAAAGCTATTAGCTCGATTACTGAGAGGCTGCCCTCGCCGCCGCCGCCGCCGCCCTCGCCGCCGCCGCCGGCCCGTCTGAAGCCTCCTGCTCGTCCGGGGACGCAGCTTGCGAGCCCGAAGTCTTGCTGACTGTTTCAGCAGGACGAATGGTGCAGGTCTGAGTCAGCTTCCTTCGCTCAGTTTTTTCTTTAAAGGTCTCCTCGGTGCTTTCATCCTGCAGCTCTGCAGCCATGTCGCATTCCTGTCGCTGCAGGGACTTCTGGGTAAACCTCCCCACGCACAGCAGATGTGCTGAGGTTCCTCGGGTCTGCGGAGGGTAAACAGAAGCTGCTCGATGCATTTAAATCTCCTCTTTCATCAGCACCAAACTTTGTAGTCAGTTTATTTTCCAGTAATGAACTACTTCCTGTTTACTGAGACGCCGCCGCTGTTTCCTCCTTCGTCTTCGTCTCCTGGCCGAGCACCAACAACAGTCTGTTTACCATCCCAACAAACACATCTCCATCTCATTTACATGCTGGAAGCCTCTTCACAGAGTCAGCCGGGCCCCTCCAGCCTGGAAACGTCCCCATCAGATGGACGCAGCTCCCTTCCTGTAAAGACACACACTCAGGAAATGATGCGCTGATTTATTCATGGAGCTCCGCGCAGATTTAAATCAATAAGTGCCGGGAACAAAAGGTGTTTGGACGGAGGAGGATGACAGCTTCAGCATGAACCTGCTTCACCGCTCACATCTGCACATGAAGAATAACGGCTTTGTCGTCTCTGAGGGCTGCTTTTGGAAAAAAACGTGCACATATAAATATATGTAACTTTGTTTTGGTGCAGCCAAGATATCGATCATGTCAACATTAATGACTCATCTGATCACATCCATCGTTCGTTTATCACTGAAAAACTTTGATTATGTTAAAAAAGTGAAGAAACCGGATGAAG
Organism: Acanthurus lineatus; assembly: GCA_029814665.1. Lineage (NCBI taxonomy): Eukaryota > Metazoa > Chordata > Actinopteri > Acanthuriformes > Acanthuridae > Acanthurus > Acanthurus lineatus. The sequence continues at coordinate 9,597,044 of JAPZDV010000020.1, forward strand.
AATCAAATCCATGTGAAGGTTTTCAGTCTGAAATCCTGCGTTCAGTCCGTCAGAGTGAAAAACGGACTGAGTGAAGAAACTTTAGCTTTTTTACTCGATGTTCTTCTGAGCTGGAATCACAGCGACGTCGGTCTGTTCAAGACTGTTGTGTTCGAAAAAAACGTCTGAAAAATATGTCTGAAAAGCAACTGAGTCTGATCATCAGGCTCTGAAGAATCTTTAGAAAAGGAAAACTCGGCTTTTTGAAATGAAACCTGGTGAAGCCGCTCGCGTCCTTCTCAGGAGGACATGCCGTCACTTTGGAAATCCTCTGACTTTTATCTTAGCGCCATCTTCAGGCAGATCTTTGCATCGTTCAACACTTTTTTTTATTTTTGACCGAATCCCTGCAGAGCTTTTGATGTTTCATCAGCTTAAACTGCACTTTATGTTTTGTGCTAATGAGCTAATGTTTGCACGCTAACATGCTAAGCTAAGATTATCAGACTCATTAAACATCAAACTATCCGACTATTCGCATGTTCAAACTGTCTTTGCTGACTGTTTGCACAGCTTGTTGAGTCAAAACTGGATGAATGTTGAGAACTTGGTGCTTCGACATGAAAAGGCTTCGTCCTCCGGAGAAACGGAGCGTCGAACCGCTTCAGTTTCCACTCAGCGTTTACACACCGAATCTGGTTTGGCTCCAGTTTTTATCTCTCAAACCTGCGGTTGCTTTTCTTTGTCAGTGCTGCAGACTGCAGGAGGCGCCATTTTGGGCGCTGCACCCCCCCCACACACACACACAATCACCCGAGATACAGCAGCCGACGCGGCGTTTATAAAATGGACGGCCAAGTCAAATAAACCCGGGGAAAAACACTTTTGGACGCCTCGCATCTGGAAGCGGCGCGGCGGTGATGTCACCGAGGGCAAAGCGAGGAGACAAGAGAAAAACAACAAGGCTCTCTTTTTCCCTTCGCCTCCCCTCGCCGCCACCCCCCCCCTCCTCCACCCTCTGTTCTAATCCTCTTTGCAGGCCTGCAGGGAAAGGTCGGCCAGCTGCCAATGCAAAGGCTGCTGGGAAAATGTGGCGGCTGCCAAGCGGTGGCGGTGGTGGCGGCGGCGGCGGTGTCACAAACAGCTTTGTTCTGCCAGAGGCCTCGATTCAAACTCAGCTTTATGATCCGACTGGACCATCGCCAGACCGAAGCCCCGCCCACCTCGCCTCGCTCGTCCCTCCTCGCTCTCTTTTGTTTATACTCTTTACCCCTTGGTCTCTCGCTCCGTCACACACACACACACACACACACACACCTCTCTCTCCCTGAGCTCCACAGCTCGAACTCGTTCGCCGCGGCGCCGTGCCAAGTCCTTCCTGCCAAACACTCGTCAGTTGCCATGGCGGCAGAGAGAGAGGGGGGGGATCAGAACGGCAGAGCGAGCCAAGAATAATGACTCACTGCTGGAGCCAGATGTGCCACATCTGCAGCCATGATGGGGATTCTGTGTGTGTGTGTGTGTGTGTGTGTGTGTGTGGGAGTGGGGGGAGGGGGGGTCATGCAGGCTTTAAGTCTAACCTGCATTTCCAAATAAACCTGAGGTGGGAGGGGGGAGCAGCTCGGGCCTCCAGAGGGGAAATGATCGGAATTTCCCTGGAAGAAAGAAATGTTTAAAAAAAAAAGACGCGGATGGGCGGAGCCTCGGCGTTCCTGGGAATCGGCCTCGTTACTGAGCTGACATGACGCTGATGATGGCGGAGTGGAACCGTCCAGCCGCTCGGAGGCTCGCCAGCCCCCCTCGTCAGGAAAATGTTTCCAGACCGCAGACAATTTAAGAGGCAACAAAGACTGAGAGGCTGTTTTCCTTTTTTCTCTCGGTTCTTTTGGAGCTTCAGGATCTGTGGAAACAGTCACTGCAGACTCCGAGCTCCGGACCGGGACGACTCCGCTCCTTCCTTCCCCGTCGCTCTTCACTCTTTCCGACGGCGTCTGCGGGGACGAGCTGCTAAACTCATCAGCAGGGGAGTGTTTGACTTTCATGGACTCTTTAACAGCCTCGCCGGTTGAGACAAGCCTTCCTGTCCCCCCCCCCCCCCGCCCCCCTCCCTCCTGAGCGTGGCGCCAACCCTTCTCTATTCAGGTGCAAAACGCTGCTTTGCCAAAAATAACATCAGTGCCACACAGCAAAGTTCAACCATGATGTAACCGAAGGCCCCGGAGCGAGAAGCTGCAAATAATGACGGCTTACGTAACGTCCCGACAAGCCACAACCAAACCTCAGCTCCAGGCCCCCGCCAAACCGCTGACATCAAACACGGAGCGCCGCCGGTTCAAAGGGCCGAGCGAGCGAGTGAGCGAGCTGAGAGGAGGGTGGTGGAATATTACAGGGAGTCTCTCCTCGATGGTTCGGAGACCGTAAACATCCTTTAGCTCAGCAGAGTGAGAGGGCGTTTCCTGCCTTCAGGTCTGCTGCATCATGCAAACATTTCATCTGCTCATACTTCCATAAAACATGAAATAATACGTTCTGAAACCAGGAAAAACTGCTTCTATATCAAAACTAAAGCAGCTTCACGTGTGACTAAACTAAAAGTTTCAGTCAGACTCTTCTGCATTTCATGAGCAGGAGTGTTTTGTTTGAAACAGACAGTTTCATGACCGTGTGCGTCGACGTTCAGCAGGTTGGGTTCGATCCTCTCAGACGACAGCTTCAGATCATCTCGAGGTCTTTGGTTTTGCAGAGCGAAGTCGCTCAGCAGCTCAGAAATCAGTTTTCACTGCGTTGATTCTTCATGTTTGCAGCTTCTGTGACGTTCACACTGATTCACAAACCTGTTGACTCTCAGCTTTCTGCTCCTTCATGCAGGCTGGAAGAACGGAAACGTGTCTCTCACTGCAAACTCTCGTTTGTTTCGCTGCAAACACTCGTTTGTTTCGCTGCAAACTCTCGTTTGTTTCGCTGCAAACACTCGTTTGTTTCGCTGCAAACTCTCGTTTGTTTCACTGCAAACTCTCGTTTGTTTCATTTTGGGAGGAAAAGCTCGTAAAAGCAGCAGCATGAGCCCCCCCTCCTCTGTCTGCAGGAAACAGCTTCATGTCGTCAGACACATGAATCCTCTCCACTCGTTCAGGTTTCAAACTTTTTCCAGGATCTTCCTCCCCTGTGTGTGTGTGTGTGTGTGTGAGAGTGTGCATGTGTGTGTGTGAATGTGTGTGTCCGTGCGTGTGTGTGTGTGTGTGTGTGTGTATGTGTTTGATTCTGTGCAAAACAATCTGACGGGATGGAAACAGCATCATCTCCTTCTGTCTGTTTATTTGCATATGGTTATCTTTATGGTGTGTATGTGTGTGTGTGTGTGTGTGTGTGTGTGTGCACGTGTGTGTGTGTTTATGCATGTGTGTGTGTTTAGCACTGCTCTCATTTCTCTCTCTGTTTTCCGTGATGCTCGTAAACCTTTGAACCCACTAAAATCATCTTTATAAACCAAACATCTGAGTCGATATCGAGCCTGAAACTTTTACAGACAATAAAACTACAAACAAACATCAGAGTCGTTGAATCGCTGAGTCCTGAAGCGACTCCTCCTCACCGTCGACAGGTTTGCTTTTCTTCACCAGCAGTGAAAACTGACAAGTTTGTCCTGAAGGTGGCGCTACAGGAAAGTCATGGAGTCATTAAAAACTAACCAACCATCCTCTGGAGAGCAGGAACCAGATCTGTCAGGTTTGTATTATCACTGATAATTAACGAGGAAGTGGATTTGCACTCACACACACACACACACACACCTACACGCACACACACGCACACACACCTACACGCACACACACACACACACACTCACACACACACACACAGAGTGTCGGTGCTGAGCGTGTGTGTGATGACTGTTTTCAGCCTGCAGCTCTGTGTCACTGACTGAGGTTTTGACTCAGAGTCCAAAACAAATACAGTTCAAACACAGCAGCTTATGTAACTGAGACCTGAGTGTGTGCGTGTGTGTGTGTGTGTGTGAGTGTGTGTGAGTGAGTGTGTGTGTGTGATAAATCTGTATAAGTAGCAGCATA
>JAPZDV010000020.1:9624415-9635996 GCA_029814665.1 Acanthurus lineatus
CCAAAGTGACGCCTTCACTGTGTTTGTTTGGTCCAAAGCTGCACATTATTACAAACACACTCACAGGATTCACATCAAAGAACAAAACACAGACGATAAAGAGAATTTTCTAATATCCAGAATCTCAAGAGATCATTTGGAGATACAGGATACAGATCTGAGGCCCTCTAGTGGCCAACAGTAAGTCTGTTTTTATTGTTGAGTACAGTTTTTAGGCGCCGATGTGTTGAATTAATACATGGTGATGTTATAGCCTATTTGTTTATTACTGTTGTTTATATTTGTGTTTTTACAAAGTTCATCTCTACTGTATAAATCAGAAAAACAGGTAAAATATTTTTTTCATAGTTTTTTTACAGGGAGATAATTTTTTTTAAGAATGTAACTTGATTTTTTATTTTTTTTATGCATTGTAAGACACTGTAGGTACACAGTATGTACAAGGGTTGAAAACTCACTTGTCATTTAAGTTAAACTGTAAACACGTCGTTTTGTGTTTATAATACATATCGGTTAGGTATTTGTCATTGTTGTTGTTTTTCATAACATTTAATCTCAAACATTGAAACGGATCATCATTAAACACCGTTTAAGAGCTGGTTTTCTCTTTTATTCATAAATCAAATGGCTAAAATATTTTTTACCACTTCATAATTAATTCAATTACATTTCTTGTAGTTTATTACAGCTATCCAGGAATAATGTCCAACTATTTTGCTAACCCCTAGTATTAATTATCATCAATAATAATTTATTTTTTCTTCATAAATCTAGTAACTGGGGATTATTTTGGAATTCCATACCGGAAGTTCGGTAAGTGTGTTATCGCGTGAACTCGACGGTTGTCTCATCCTCTGACAGCTGGCTCAGACGGGAGTTCTGCTGCCCAGCGTGAAGGTCTGTGGATGGACTACATTTCCCTCCTGAGGATACCTTACTGAGGTGGTTGACGGTACCGGACCGAGTAAGAAGACACATCGCCCCGGTCCGGCCATGGACGAGCAGGCGGGCCCCGGTGTCTTTTTCAATAATAACAACTCGGGCTTGCCCGGCGGTGGGAATATTAAAGCTCCGCAGACTGGCGACTTCGGCGGCGGAGAGGCGGCCAGGGCTCATTACAACATCCCGGGGATTTTACACTTTCTCCAGCATGAGTGGGCCCGCTTCGAGGTGGAGAGGGCGCAGTGGGAGGTCGAGCGGGCCGAGCTGCAGGTAAGTCCCCGCAATCACGGCGGCGTCCATTGTCGGACAAGGTTTGGTTAGCTAGCAAAGCGTCGTCCTGAATAGTGGGACATTACACCAGACTGCGTTGAAAAATGTTGGAATTAATAGTGTAGTCTCAGACTGTCAGTTGAGTGTTCCTGATAAAGAAACACATACAATATGATTTCACTCGGATTGATCCGTTGTTGCATTCGGTGTTGGTTTGATCCTGCAACCACCTCCTTTTTTGGTAAAATTTGTAGTTTTAGGGATGCTGCGCGCCGTTTGCCGCGCTCCTCTGGTGTATGTGTGTGTAATGTTAACGTCACTAGGAATGACGCACATTCTTTCTTAAATTTAAAGTTTTCTTGGTATGCAGGTTGCTTTGCTAATTAATGTAAGCCGAATTAAAGGGAAGGCCCGTGCGGATCCAGAAAATGTATTGAGTTTTATCCCTGAGGTTTTTCTGCCAATGTCAAGCAGGATGACATAGAATTACATAATATTTAAATGGTTCTTTCCCTCATCGTTGCCTTCACTGATAAATATATCTGCGCTGACGTTACTGGCTAACCAGGTTAGCTGTTGTTGAGATTTCACTGTTTCCCATTGGTCTTCTATGTTGAGTGTCAGTAGTTGTATGACAGTGTAATATTAGCTTGTTTATGTGTCACTAACACAAAACAACCGACCAGCCTGCGCTGTTTCCGTGTCGGCGGTCGGTTACCTGTGCGGTGCGTAACGTTAACGATCACGCAGCTAAACCCGAAGGTGGCTAACTGTCAGTGCCTGTGTTATTCTTCTGGTGTTTTCCGGGGATCCCTTCATCTCTCTCTCCCCTTATCATGTCTCGACCAGAACAAAACAAACCAGAACCTTCCAGAGCCTCGACCGTGAAACCGGGTTTCGTCCCCCGAACACCAGCTTGCGGGTTCGGTTGTGATGAGTCCGGTAGGAAACGCTGCTGTGTCGGTGTTATCAGCTGTAACTTAATATAAAGAGCCGACCTGCGGCTGTTTGCGGAGCCTCTGCACCGACTGGTTCAGTCCGGCAGCAGTTTGTACGGTTTGTGTACTGAGTGTTTACATGTTGAATAACAAAATGTTTTCCTGTGATGACAGACCCGAAATGAAAACCCGCTGCGCTGACTAGTTCAGCCAATTTATCGTCCCAATATTTATGATTATCAGCTTTTCAGTTAACTGTTACACATAAAAAAATAATCAAAGACAATTTCAAGATCGTTTACTGGAAAAGAATAAAATGTAATCATTAATTAATACATTAATGTGGTTATTAAACACACAAAAATGCTTAAAAGCACCACAAGAGTTTAATGTTGCACCAGCATAAGAACAAATTGGGGGGCAAAACCAGGAAACTTTATGATGCTGGTGGCAGAACATTAGCAGAGTTTGGGTACCAAAAGAGGCCAATTTCTGTATTTCTATCTTATATATGTTTTTAAATTAACCTTTTTGGTTAATGCAGTAACATTTTTTTTGTTTTAACAAAAGCAGTTTTATAAGGATTTTGCCAAAATAAAAGTATGAAATTGGCAAAATTGTGACAACAGTCTGGAGGAGAATCTGTCTGTCCAGCCCAACACAACTAACTTTTTGTACCTCTCAGCTTTATATCCAGTTTTTATCATTAAGCTGAAAATACTGATGTGCATTACCCGGTCTGTTACTGATGTAAACACACCACACTGAATCTTTAAGCCCAAGTATCAAACTACAGTTTTTTAATCAACAGAAATGAACAACAGTTTTGTTGAAAAACAGGTTTTGCAGAAAATGTAATTATAAAACATAACATTTCTCAAAGTTTTGAAAAAAAGCAACGCGTGATTCTTAAACTCAGATGTGTGTTTTTGCATGTAGACGTCATGAAGGCAACATGGTCTCAGCTCACCTGTCAGTACAGGTGTTGCAACAGGTGAACAACAATTCAGACTGAAAGATCTTCATCACAGTTCTGAGCCGACGGACATTTATGAGAGAAATGTGATCAATTTTTGGACTTTAATTCAAAATATACCTCTTGATTTTACTGTGATAAATGCCCAACCATGGCTGAAATAAAGGCTGAGACAGAAACTTATGGCCAAAGTCTCGCAGTGTGACGGCTGCTGCGACCCGAAAACACATAACAACCAATCAGATCACGGCCTGAAACGACACACGCTGGCTTGTGTGACCTTGAGGGACGACAGTGACTGAACAAATGTAAAGATGCTTCTTCAGGACGTCATGCTGTTCGGATGTTGCAGAGGCTCGATGTGAGCAAACAGATGAGCCCTCAGAGGCAGCTGAGTGTTTTAACAGGGAGGATAAAATCACCGTATCATCGGTGTACGCTGACATGAATCACTGAGTACTTTTTTTTAAAGTAGTTTTCTTGTTTTGCCCTGTGAGATTGTTCATTATATGTGTGTTACAGGGTGTCATCATGATAGCAGGAGGCATAATTACATGTTCACTCCACTGCAGGAGAGACGAGATGTTTTCTGCAACTCGGTGAAACAAGAAAACAAATATCTGCATTACATCAGGATCAGATAATGGCAAGAAAATGAGTTGAAAAACCTCATCAAAAAACATCCCCAGCTTATCAGATAATTTGTGCAATAATGACAAAAATGAATCAGCATTTCATTAATTAGGTTCAGTTGTTTATCAGATCAAATCAGTTTAAGTCACCTTCGGTTTTAATTCTACTATATTTGACTTTGTAAGAGGTTAAATTATACTTCAGAAAATGATTATCTTAATGTTTCTGCTTTAACAACATCAAACTTTCATTTTTTTAAGCCCATTTAAGTGCATTTAGGGTGTTTGATCAAAAGTATTTCCCAAAATTTGAATCATTATTCTGACACTGCTGTTCATTTTCTCTTTTGGTCTTTCTGATCGAATCACTCCGAGACACATTTGGCTCATTTGCATGAACCTCCCACCTGTTTGCTGCTCTCCTCCCACCTGTGCAGCGAGCGAACGCTCTGCAAACACTTCACAGACCTTCAAAGTGAAATTCAAGGTCAGGAAAACACCAAACGCTGCGAGAGCTGCTGTGCTGCTCGTCGGATCGCTCTGTCCCGTTCTGTTACATAAGGAGGAGTCATCAGCTGACCTGTGCTGTGATGACAGAGCGTCCATAAAGGGAACCACTTCCTGTGAGGTCCTGTGCTTGGACGTGGCGTTCCAGCCAATCACAGAGCAGCGTCCTCTGTGTCGTCTGTCCGTTTGAAAGGACGGAGTTTGGCCTCACAGAGAAAAGTCTGTGAGAAACCATCGCTCTGCAGCATCGTCTGATTTCTAATTTTCCTTCCCATCGAGCTGCGAGCCGATCAGAGCATGACGGAGCCGACGGTCAGCCGCGGCCAGAAAACCAGTTTCAGCTTTAAAACGGTTTGTTATGGCGAGGCCCGGCTGCAGACGAGCTGCATGTCATCAGCGTTCCTCTGCAGGGAAAAGGAAGAGGAAGCCGCCGCACAACATGCTGGAGAAATGAACCAGTTTGTCGTCCAGGAAAGAAGGAAACTTTCTGTGCGGAGGAGGTTTTCTAAACTGAGCAGAGGAGGTTCAGTCTGACTGTGTGTGACGTCACAGCTGATCGAATCCAGTTTGTTCAGGTGGAAATAAAGTCAGGAAATAAAATCAGGCAGCGAATGTTTAAGATTCATTATCTATAAATCATCAGGTTGTTCCTATCAGACAAGACCAGTATTCAGCATTCAACATTCAGTAACAAGAGAAGCAAACAGTTGTTATCATTTCCAAATGATTCTACATTTTATTATTATCATTATTATTATTGACCCATAGTTTTTTTCCTGATGTCATGACGTCGCTGCGTTGAGCGTCATCGCTCTCTGTGCGATCTCTGCTGTGATGAGGCGTTCAGGTGCAGCCATGTGTGAGCGGCTCACGCACTCGTGGCTCCGACTCAGGAGTATGTTTGCCGCTCTGCTTCCTTCCTCTACGGCCGCGGCTATTAATACACGACCGAGAGGGTGGAGACCAGCCCGAACACACACACACACACATACACACACATATTGATCCCTCTGAACTTATCTGATGAATTAGATTTAAATTTAAACATTTAAATGTCCCGTCTCATATGATTTTCTTTCCACAAAAGCTGTAAAGAGGCCGAAATGAAGCATCAAATGAAACCAGGTTCTTCTGTTGAGAAGAGGAATCTGGAGCAGCTGAGCGGTAAATTTAACACGACTCTGTTGTTGCACTGATGGAGTCAATGCTGTGGAAATGAACATGACTTCACACTCACTTAGCAGAGACTCCGCTCAACCAGGATACAATCATGCAAGAAAACCAAACCTTTATAATAAATGAGAGGCAGTGAAACCGTAGAAAGGAGGTGTTAAAGATTAAAGTCACTGCTGCAGTTTTTCTAGAAATCCAACATGGCCGAACGCGGCTGATAAAGTGAACGGACTCAGATTGTTGGCTCTTAAAATGAACGACACCTTTCTGAATAACTTGAGTTCAACAAACTCTCTGTGAAGCTGTGACGGTGGCACAAAGGCTGGTTTATTATTACCTGAATAACCTCCTCGTGTTCACTGAGCTATGTGACATAAGATGGTGTCTGTGTGCGCTGAGCTGCTGGTGACGGAGTTCGTCGTAGCTCGTGTAACTTTGCATAGTCGTCTCTGCTGTGGGTTTAATATGTGACTAGTCTGCTTTGACGAGTCTTACTTGGACTCACACTTCGCATGAGATGAATCGCCTTCGTCGGTTTCACACACAGATGTTTATGAACATCTGTGCATCGGCTGCTGTGTGTGAAGTTCAGACCGTGAACTCGTAAACCTGCAGAAAAACACACAAACAGGCCTCAGGACAGTTTGAGAGCTGCCTGTGATGCTCACAGAGACTCTGACCTTTGACCCCCTCACTCACATCTTCTTCTCATGCAGTTCACGTTGAAACTGAAGCTCATGTAACTGTGATCGCACATGAGAGTTGGACAGCGACAGGATGGAGGGAGTCGGTGGACAGATCTCTTGTTCTGCAGAAGAAACTGTAAATTACATAAGACGGCAGATGGAGTGAAGGACGGATTTTCAAAACAGAAAATGTGAAAAATTGTTGTACTTCTTCACCTCGTAGACGCAGCGCAGGGCTGAACATCACCTTCGGCGTGTTCACCATCTCTGCTGGAGCGTGCAGTAAATCTGCCGCTCAGCTCCTCCGCTAATTAAAAGACATTTGCACACACAGATGTGCTCTTGTGTTTGTGTGCAGAGAGTTCACACATCTGTGTGTGTGTGTGAGTGTGTGTGTGTGTGCGTGCTGGCAGTCAGACACATTGTTCACATTCCTACACACCTTGTTGTGTGAGCAGCCTTTGCAGCTCTGTATGTTTTGTACAGAACACACACTGCGTCATGAGGAAACCCTGAGAGGAAAGTGAGTGAAAACATCACGGTGGTTTGAAATAATTAGCTTTGTCTCCTGTGTTTAGGATTTAAGAACTGATTAAAAAAAGATGTTTTAACAGGACATTTTTTCTAAATTACTTTTTTAATCAGTGCTGATCAGATGTGAACAAATATTCTGTTTCAGCAATGACTGTTTCTCACCTAAAATGTCAACAGGAACATATTTCAGTGAACTGTTGAAGATGCTGAACTGTGTCCTAATTTAAAACAAGACAAAACTGGGAAAAGTTTGACAGATTTATATGAAATCTAGTTAACAGGAAGCAGAAGGAGCTTCTTCTTTAGAGAATTAAATTTTTGATGGATCGCTTAATGCATGTTCATAATGGCAGTTTAAGATCTTTATGATGCAGAACAGTACCACTTATGTCCGCAGGGGGCGCCAGAACCTACACTTATTGAAAGTTCTGTCTTTAATAAAAGGCAACATCTGTGTGTTGTGTCTTGATTGTGCTGCACAGTGACATTAAGGTTTGTTGTGATGCTTTCTGGGAGCCCTGCTGCTCGTTCCAGGGGATCAGTCTACTTCCTGGTGTTTGAGACTGCATGGCTCAGCTGTGTCGCAATCAAATCCACTTTCATGAGCGAACACGGCTTTAAGAAGCCAAAGTATCAGCACACTGTCACCTTGTTTAACCACGGAAGCTTCTCATATTTGAGGCTGTTGAAAGTGTCACTTTCTGTGACAGAGCGTTCGTCTCTGCATTGAGATCAACTTTTGACAGGAAAGCAGCAGCATGTCGTGTGTTCAGCCGACATGTCAGGCTGCCATGTGCTCTCAGTAAACTATGATCTGTGTTTCTGAGGTCAGAGCTGCGCCGCTCTGCGTCTCTGTGTCTAAATAATGCAGCTGTATGAAGTTACATGCATGAGAAGAAAAGTAACTTCAGAGTGTTTTACGTAACCACAACACTCTCCTCCTCTGTGCACAACAACAGGGCCCGGCCCGGCTTTCATAATCCAGCAGGACAATCTCGTTCCATCTCCTTCCTCTTGAACACGTCTTCTGTCTTTCCGTCCGTCTGTCCGTGAGAAGCTGACATATAAGGAATGGCATCCACACCTGCTTGTTTTTCAGACGGGCGTCCTCTGCAGAGGCGAATGGCACCCGGAGCCACGCCTCGGCGCTGTAACCAGCCTTTGTTTAGCCAGGCTTTTGGCCAAGTTTTCCTCTGACATGCACACTCTCTCCTCTCGGCCTGACGGGAACTGAGACTGAACGCAGCCACAATACGAGTCAGACTGCAGCCACACCGATGCTGCAGATCTGACGCAAAAAACATCTGCCAACAGGACTGAAACTGGTCGGTTTGCAGTAAATTCACCGTCTTCGTCACACTGCGCCTGATGTGTGGAGGACTTTTTTATTTCTGCATGAGATAACAGAGATCAGAGGCCCCGGTTTCACCTCCAGCTTCTTCAGGTTAACAGCTTCATGAGGAAACTCTGATCTCCTGCAGACATAAAAAACTCCTCTACACATCTGGTGCTGTATATTTCAAGTGTCGACCGTTGTTCAGATGTGTCATTGAACACTCATTTTTTGGGTTTTTGGATGAGAAGATCCACCTTGACATGGATGGACAACTGAATGTCGATGTGAAGCTGCTGAGCTGCTGCTTTGCTGTGCAGCCTGTGTGGACGTTTTTCAAACATGAAAAGTTAAACTGTTGTCACATGAAGTGAAGCTTCAGTCTGTGTGTTTTGAATGTAAGTCCGTCTGGAGGCTTGTGGTCGTGGCTCGATGTGCAGTTTGGTCAGATGTGTTCGAGGCTCCGCAGCAGCCACGAAGCGACTCTGATGCAGTCGGACTGACGACCTGATTCCAGTTCGACCTCCTGTGAACAGAACGACAAAGCCACCGCTGAACCTCGGTGGTGACGCAGGTCAAAGTGGACGTGGATGAAGAAAAGGGACCAGAAGTCCTTTGAGTGCTCAGTGTTTTTGTAGTTTTTGCAGAGCTCAAACTAAGAAAACCGCTGAACGTCTGGACCTGCTTCTGGGTGATGGTTTGTTGTTGTTGTTGTTGTTGTTGTTGTTGTTGTTGTTGTTGTTGTTGTTGTTGACACAGAAGCTCCAGCAGCATCAACTCTAACTACAAGCAACTAACTTGATATTTGTTCAGATTTCTGAATAAAAACCTGCGGGTGGATTTAAGAGTTGTTGAACAGAAATTTCAGTAAAAAAAAAAGCGACTGTCGTGCCATGAAGTAAATAAATCATGTGCATTAACAACATTTCTGTGGCTGAAGGACCTGCTGCATCTTTTTAGATGAATTTCAGACATAAACCCGTTTTAGTAAACATCAGTGTCAACAACTGGGCTTCTTCCACTGAGAGGAAAAACACAGAGCTGCTGGAGTGTTAATCATCATCACGACCTTTGACCCCACAGTGTTGACAGCCCTCGATTAGAGGCCAAAGTGAAAGACTGAGAGTTACCAGGAAGTGTTGAAGCCACACACACACACACACACTCACACACATACAGTAAATGGAGTTTGAAACTGTCAAGCGTTGGTGGTGTTTGGGGTGAAGAAACACACACACACACACACAGAGTAAATTCCTCTTCACTAACACTGTGTGTGTGTGTGAGTGTGTGTGTGTGTGTGGTGAGCAGGAATCCCAGCATGCCTCAGCCTCGGTGGATAATGTCGAACGCTGAAGTGGTGGAATCAGATCCACTTAGCGAGGATCCTTATCAGAGGAGATAATGATGGTAATGATGTTGTGTAATAACAGTGTTTCCAGTTTCAGGTTCGTGCTGGAAGCCTCTGAGTCAGGAAAAACATTTTCTCTGAGGGAGAAAAACACTTCAGATCAGCTCATTTTCTCTGATTTAAACAGTAATTTCTTTGGGGTTTGGATCATAAACTTCAGGAGCATAAAGAGTTCAGTCAGCAGATCTGTCTGTTTTTAAAAAGGTGTTTCATACCTTTTTAAAGTTTGCTGTTTGTTGAACTTTGATGATGAAGTTGAAGCTGAAGACCAAACCAGCTGAAACACTCAGTCATGTTGTGTTTAAGCAGAGTTTCCATCCACACCTGAACTGTTTCTGTACGAACAGCTCGGTTTCAGCTTCCTCCTCGCACGAGTTCAGCAGCAGGATGAGATAAAACACACACACACACACACACGTCCTGTGTGAGGAGGTTCGGGTGAAACACACAGTGAAACTCTTCATTCCTCTCCTGTAAGCACAGTGTTTTCTCATGGGCACATTCTTGTGTTTACTTCTGCTGCTGGCCAAGAATGTGATGCTAATAACTCAGTGCCGCGCTGTGGCTCAGTGCTGGACCTCGATTATGGTCCAAACGGCCAATTTCCTCCAGTCCCCGAGGAGGTCGAGGCTTCGGTCCATGAAAAACAGTCTCAGAGTCAGACTTGGACCGGCTCTCTCTGGCGGAGAGTTGGAGGACTTTAAAGTGATGCTACGCTCACTCTGGTTGGTTGGAACCGTGGATCTTAAGTTTTGTGGGACAAGTCCAAGTCAAATCACAAATCATCCAGGACAAGGTTGAATCTGACTGAATTTATGAAAAGTCCGAGCCAGGTCTCAGAGCAGAGAGTGCCAGTCAACTTTAAGTAGTTTGAGACAAAACTCAGCTTGTTCACGAGTTTAAATCAACTCTCAGTTCACGTCCTAAATGTTTTTAAATGAACCCCACTAAGTTTGAAGCTCTTGTTTCGAACAGAAAACACAGGAAGTCGTTGAATACCTGTTCCTGATCGCTTCTTCCTGACAGCTCCTGCTATCTGGTGTGTGAGCAGGTGGTTTTTGTGGCCTCAGGTGAAGCCTGTTGGTGTGTGGAGGATCTGCTGAAACAGCCTGGTCAGTGTTTGGTGGCTGGTTCACATCAGAGGTGAATATAATGAGCATCACACTGGATGGTCTTCATCGTGTTCATTCCTCCTCCTCCTCAGCTCTGCTCGTGAAGGCTTCATGTCGTCCCAGTTTAAGTCTCGACGACTTCGGAGGAGAATTTGTGTCTTCGCCTCTGCCTGAGGAGGCGGGGCGAGTGGGTGAGGGGCTTCGTCACGCCGTCACCCTCCCTGTTCGCCCCAAAGCCTCCTCTTCCCCCTCAGCCTCCCATCTCTGTCTCTTCCTTGGTCTCTGCCCCTCTGGGCGTCTCATCAGAAGACTTCCTCCCATCATCCTTTGCCTCATTCAAGCTTCCTCTGCTTCTTTCCGTCTCTTTAGCTCTATTGTAAAACCAGAGCCGTGGAGTTTGGCGTCACGGTGCTGCCAGCGGCGTAGGAGGCTCAAATGTGCCAAGATTCCTTTGAAAAATAGAAATAAAAGACGGAAAGATGTGGGGAATGTGAGCTCGTTACTGCAGCGAGGGTGGATTTTATTCAGGAAGCTTTGTTTCTTCCTCTCCAGAGGCCTGGACGTCCCCACGGAAAGTCCTGACACTTCTCGTTTTCTGAAGACCGAACAAACTGCTGCCATCAATCCGTCAGCGAATCGATCAACACGATCCCACCGCAGATCTGTGCACTTTGGGATGAGTTACCGTTTGATGCTAAGCAGTGGAGTTTGTCTGTCATCGCTCCGGTTCCTCTCCACCAGGCTGCCATGGTGATGCAGCATCTGTTTGGGATGAGGGAAGTCCTGTTGCCATGGCGCTGTGATGGGATGGATGTACAGGAATCCAACATGGCGGATGAAAGTCAGACCTTCACTCTGTTTTTCAGGGATTAAGAGGTCGACTCGTCCCGCTCGGACGGATGAATAATTCTGATCTGAGTTGCTCTGCTGTGATTTAGATGCTTTTTTTAAAATCTAATACAAACAAAAGCCCGAACTGAAGGTCAGTTTTGGGGGGGGGGGGGGGGGGGGGGGGGGGGGGGGGGGGTGGGGGGGGGGGGGGGGGGGGGGGGGGGGGGGGGGGGGGG
>JAPZDV010000020.1:9652075-9686087 GCA_029814665.1 Acanthurus lineatus
TGTTCGGATGTCAGATGTGTAATTTTTGTGGAGGCGTGACGACAAACGTGTGTGTGTGTGTGTCCTTTTAATGTGTGTGTCCTGTGTTATTTGTTTTCTGAATGTTTTGGTGTATTTTGACTCTGTGTGTGTGCGTGAGTGTGTGTGTGTATATGCGTCTGTGTGCCTTTGTGTGTCTCTGTGTGTGTGTCTGTGCCTGTGTGTGTGTGTGTGTGTGTCTGTATGTGTGCCTGTGTGTGTGTGGTGACAGTGAATGGAGGATTGTGTGGAGTTGTCTTTGCCTCCTGCGATCTCAGAGGCTGGTACTGAGGGGGGGCTGGGGGGGAGGGGCCCTTCCTCTGTGTGTGTCTGTGTGAACAAACACACTCGGTGTCATTCTGAACGAACCTCCGTCCTCTGAGGAGCTCAAACTGCTCTCAGGTCAGCCGGCTGCTGCTCGTCCGGAGTCTCGGGCTGCAGGTACAGTTCAGAGGTCAGCTTTGAGCCTTTTGCTGCGATCTGATTGGATCTTTGGAGTTCTTCTAAAAAAAACTCGACCTCTTTGCTGCAGGATGCTGAAGTTTGAGTCTCAGTTTCCTCTGAGATGTTTCGCAGTGGAACGTTTCTCGCAGATGAAGCTCGTTGAAGTGCAGGAAAGTGAAAGAAATCAGCTCCTCGCTCGTTTTCACGGCCGTTTGGTTGCAGATGTTTTGTGTTTCTTCTGTTTTCTGATCGCGGTGAGTTTGAGCTCCTGAACTCGGTGGCGTCGCCCTTTAAGGACGCCGCTGCGTTGGTATAATCGCTGTGTTGTGCAGCTCGGCGGGTACAGCAAGGCACCGACGCTGCAGGAAGAGTGAGTGGGAAAGTCAGACGAGGTCAAACTGCACGAACACACAGCTTCGTCTGTTCGGATCAACCTGACTGCACGTCGGTCACGTTTGTCACTTCCTGTGTGGAGATCGATCATCATTATTTATAACAAGAGTCGATAATTACGTAGATTTATCTTGAATCTTTTTATTTCATGCTACTTTCTTCTCACACTCCTCTACGTTTTTTCAAAATAAGACAAGAAAAACATTAAAATTGCATTTAAAAGAGGAAAATATTGTCCTTTTTTCTTACATTAACTTGACATATTAAATATAAATAAATATTTATGTATTTCTTTATATATTAAATAGAAAATAAAAATATGTTTTTTAAATTAAACAGAGCAACAGTTTTTAGAAGATCAGCTCAAATGGGTCATTGATTCATCAGTTTGTTGGCGAATTCGCAGTCATTTTTCATCTTCCAGCTTCTCAGATGTGAAAATATTCTGTTTTTCCTTTTTATTTTTTTCCACAGAGGAAGTTTATGTTTTATTTTGTTGGTTTGTCTGTAAATTACTTAAATTACTGAAAAACTACGAGCTGTGTGTTCATGAAACTGAGGAGGACGTTGATGAAGCCGATCAGACTCGCTGGACACAAATCGTCTTTCACTTCTGTTTGTGTTGTGAAACAAAACCTTTGACCTCGGAGGAATAAATGCTGTTCACCCTGAAATCCAACAGGTGGCAGTAGAGTTCAGAACAAAGTCAAAATAAAGCAAACTGAAGCAACAAATGACTTCCTGTCACTGAGACTGTGAGAAGACTTTCCTCTAAAACTAAAGTGGAACTGTTGCAACGTTAAAGTGAACAAATCATTAAAAACTCGTACTTTTACTCGGATCATCAGGAAACAAAACAGGACCTTTGAGTTTTAATCGTTTCATGTTTTATTTTTAATCATTTTGAGTTTCGAACTGTCAGACAAAATGAACTCAGTCACTTTCAAAAGCTGCAGCTGAGTTTCTGTGAAGTAAAGAGAGTAAAGTATTACAGATTACAACATAACGAATGTATTTAGTTACTTTCTGTCACAGTGGTTGTTAGGCTGTGGCTCCTCCTCCTAGCTGACTCCTCCCCCTCCCCTCACCTTGTCTCCGCCCTCAGGTACCTGCAGGAGGTGGGGTACACCGACACCATCCTGGATGTGAAGTCACAGCGAGTCAGAGCTCTGCTCGGCCTCACCGGAGACTCAGGAGACAAACCGGGGGAGAAGAAGGCCGAACCGATGGTGAACGGCACCGAGCCGTCCTCGCTGAAGGACAGCGGCATGGTCAGGTACGAGATCACGCCGTAACCGTAGCAACGGCGCTCATGCTAGAACCACGGGCGGCCATGTTGGAGGAGAAAGAGCCACACGGCTGCTGGTTCGTGGATCCAGTGACGAGTTTCTCCTCTTTGATCGTCTCCTTCAGCAAACCCGACATGTCCGACTCCGCCACCGTCCTCGAGGCCTTCAAGTTCATCGAGAGCGCCGCCGCCGAGTTCAGCGACGAGGACGAGGACAGCGAGGGGCGGGACAAGACCATCCTGGACCTGGCCGCAGTAAGACACACACACACTCTAAACACTCATGGTGAAAGCTGTGTGTGTGTGTGTGAGCCTGTGTGTGTGTGTGTGTGTGAGCGTGTGTGAGTGAGTGAGTGCGTGTGTGTGTGTGTGTGAGGTGATCAGACGTGAGCTGCTGCAGGGAGACAGTCGTAACCTGTGATCCGTCTGTCAGCTGATGGTCATTTCCTGTCTGAGCTGCCCCCCCCCCTCAGTCTCCCTCATCATGTGACTCCCTTCAGATGGTGAGGAAGAAACAGTCGTCCACGCCGTCCTCCACGACCTCTGACCTCAGCGACGACCCCGACACAGAGGAGGCTCTGAAGGGCTTCGACTTCTTGGCGAGTCCGGACGAGCTGGATGGGTCGCCAGAGTCCAGGAGTGGCGAGGACAGCGGCGAGTGGGGTGAGACGGGTGGGGTGGGGTGAGACAGTCACTGAAGCCGTTTCATCCGTCAAACCAAACTCCATTGAAAAAACAGTCGTTTTAGAAGAGCAGGAGAGTTTCTGCACCTTCGGGGTTTGTAAAAGGCAGCACACCGACTTTATTCGTCCTCCCTCCATTTTTAAAACCGTCCAAATCAAAGTTCCCAGCTGACGACCTGCTGCCCCCACAGTTCACACGAACCCCCCCCTCCTTTTTCCAGTGTTACCTAGCAACAGATTCAGTGTCATTCGGCCAATGACAGAGCGCTTCCCCACGCAGTTTGTGACTCAGCACTCGGTCCGGATGGTTGTAAAGGAGCTCTGACTCAACGCAGCACGAACTCAGCTGCCGAGGCGTTGAAGCCTGAAGAGAAAAAAAAAACACATTTTCTCTTTTGAAAAAGTTTTTTTTTATTCTCTGAACAGCTTTATTTTTATTCCGAGCGGTGACACGCTGACCTGCTGCTGCAGTTGTTTCAAACCAGGACAGTTTGATGCCCGTCGCTGCGTTATGAAACACAGTTTTTCATTTCTGACTCTCAAATCTTTTCCGTCTGAAAACTCGACACATTGCTCGCCTCGGTCAGTCCTGCAGACTCCGCCCCCCTCATTCCTGCACGCTCAGCTGTTTGTGTCCCCTTCAACCGTCTGCAGCTCGTCATCTTTTCAGCTGTGAGCAGAAGTTAAAGGCTCGTTTCTGTCTGAACCTTCCCGACGTGACGACAGAAAAATAAAAATCTGCGACTTTAGATTTTATTTTCAGAAACAGATGAGCACTTTTACTTCCTGCTCTCCACAAGGGGGAGCTGTTCAGCCCTCAGACAGACGTACAGATGTAAGTGCAGGTGAGGGGAACAGCTTTAGCAGGTTTAACAATAGCGCCACCTGCTGGCAGTGAGTTACAGCTTCAGATGTGAAAGTGCTGACTGGCAAATTTAGATTAGATTAAATTTAAAAAAACAAACTATTAAATTCAAACTTCCTTCAGAATCAGTCGAAGCTTTGAACCACAAGCTAATCGATCAGCTGATCAATCAGCGGCTGTGCTGCTGCTCAGGCAGGATGCAGGTGAGCCTGCGGCCGCATGTGATTGGCTGAGCTGCTCTCAGGTGTTTCACATGAGCGACATCGTGATGTTTCTGTTGTTTTTTTCTGGTTTCGTCCTTTAAGCTCAGTAAAGGAGCTGATTTCCTCGATAGATTTCAGGCCTCGTTGTTGCTGCAGAGACTCTGAGATCTTTCTTCTTCTTCTGTGTGAGAAACTGTCGCTCTCCTGAGTTCATGTCTCACCTCCACGTCGCTTCATTCCAGCTGTTTCACTCTGTGTGTTGGTTTGTTTTTCCACATTAAGTCACAGTTTCATGTCTGTCGTGTTGATGTTCCTCCTGTTTCTGTGTTTGTTGTTTGGAGCCTCATTAGACTCGAATCATAGAAGAAGAACTCGTTCACTCGTTCATCGTTCACATCACTCATTAACAGATTTATTACCAGGACAGGGTTCAGGTTCAGGTGAGGTCTCATTTTTGTGGTTTTGGCCAGTTTTGCGTCACTGATTGTTGCACCAGAACTGAAAGACGTCGGAGCCAAAACCACAAAAGAACCAGAACCAGATTTGTTCTAAAGAAAGAGAAGAATCTTCCCGTCTCCTCCTCATCATCCCATCAGCCTCAGTGTGTCTGTCAAAGCAAAGTTGGTGGATTTGTGTTCAGTGCATCCAGACTCTTACAGCAGGTCTCTGCTCCTCCTCCTGGCCTGTAGAGAAGGAAGAGCAGGCTCCTCTGGGGGAACTGGCCTGGGACGTGGACCAGGGACTGATAGCCCAGCTCAAGGAGCAGTACAGGAAGGAGCGCAAGGGCAAGAAGGGGGTGAAGAGTAAGTCCTGGAGCAGAAACGCAGCTCCTCCTCTCTTTACTTTGTTCCTCTGACTCTCTTCTGTTTCTGTGTTTTCGATCAGTTTGCGTGAAGCCAGACCAGAGTTTTATTTCTACTTAGAAACACTTAGAAGTTGGACAAGTAGATTGTGAACGTTTGCACACGTCAGATCTTTGAACTCTGCAGCTCTGTTGGTGTTTCTGAAAAAAACACATTTATACTTAAAAACTGAAAATCTCTGTCCATTTTAATAACTGAGGGAATATTCGACCTGTCTGACCTTCTGAGGTTCTGCAGTGACGACATGATTTAAACGATAACTTTATGAAAATCTGACTTCTGATGTCTCATCCTTAAAAACTCCAACTGTTTCCATAAATCAGCTTCTGAAATGTGAGAATAATAATCATTTTTAACGCTGCAGATGTAGTTTCTTCTTCTTCACCTGTAACTCCTGCAGAGCTTTTTTTAAAAACCCTGACAGTTCTGTGTTTGTACAGACGACTCGTATCTCGTTTCAGTGAATATGTTCGACCTCGCCGACGTTAAACGAACCTCTGACGCCCTCAGACGTTCACTCAGTCGGTGTTTGACGTCACTTCCTGTCCTCTCGTCTGCGTCTCCGTGGCCTTTTTGTCTCGTCTCTTTCCTTTAGTTTCCTTTTGTTTCTGTTCTTCGTCTTTATCTTTTCTTCATGTTGTCGACTTTGAGGGTTTTTTTTTTGAATCTCTGCATTTTCACACAAGTCCCAAGAAATGCACTGACTGTAATCTATTACTGAACCGTCAGAGTTACATCCGTTTGTCGTCCTGCTGTGTGAAAACAACTGACTTCATTTCCATCATAAAACCCTGCTGGTGGATCACAGGAACATCAGAGCTTCTCTGTCTGCTTCTTCATGTCTTTGTGTTTCATTTCTTCTTCTTCACTGCAGAGATTCTTCTTCTTTTTCTGTTCACTGTCACTTTGTTTCTCAGGATTTTATTCATCTTCATCTTTTCTGTTCGATCCTCTGCAGAGCTGCTGCCTCCATCTGCTCCTTCACTTCCATCCTTCTAATTTCATCTCCTGTTTTTTATCGTCACTTTGCTGATGTTTGGTTTTTAATCTTCATCAAACTCCTCACTCCTGTCTCCTCCTCCTCCTCCTCCTCCTCCTCCTCCTCCTCAGGACCGAACCGGTCCAAGCTGCAGGACATGCTGGCGAACCTGCGGGACGCCGAGGAGCTTCCCTCCATGCAGCCGCCGGTGATGCCGCCGTCCCGTCCCAGCGTTCCCAGACTCAACGAGCATGAAGTGGGACGTCCTGAAGACGGTGACCTGCTGCTCCTCCTCAGTCCGTCATGTTCGGTGTGAATCCGATCAAACGTGTTTCTTTTAACGCCGCCGTCCGTGTGTTTGTGTCCGCAGAGGCGATGACGTTCCTGCCGTCGTCTGGGAAGTCGTTCATCCTCGGCAGAGTGGACGAGGCCGTTTCCAGCGAGCTGGGACTGGGAGAACTGGCCGGACTGACCGTCGCCAACGAGGCCGACAGTCTCGCTTACGACGTGAGTGAAACGAACCGACGGTCTGACGGTTCACGGCAACTTTAAGGCAGAAAAGACAGCAGACAGACTTTCCTTCATATGAAAACCAGATTTACTTACACTGAAAAAAGTGTTTTTGTTCCCTTTTTCTCTTCTAAGGAAAATATTCAATTATGAAAATGATCATTTGCGTGAGTCTTGACGCCGAGACACAAGATTCATTTTTTTAACACCTTGGTTTTTGTACAAATGAAACAGACAAAAAAAAAAAACAACCAGTGAACTTTAGAGATTTTTTTCATGCTTTGACGTTTGTCTTTGAGTTTTCAGCTGATTTTCAATTCAACATTTTATATTATTCCAGATTTCAGGCTTTTTTCATTTAAAATTCATCTCTTTATTTTGTTATTTCACCTTTTTCACGTCAGTGTTTCATTTGTGCTTTTGATTGGATCTTTAGGTTTGAACTTCAGAGTAAAATAAACACATCATTTTCTTTTTTTAGTTTAGTTTTTTTGGGGGAAACTTTCTCTCTTTTTATTCACCAGATTCACAAAATGGATCAAAGCAAAGAAAAGTCTCTTTCTTTACAGACTGAATAAGGATTTTAGAGCCTAAACGTGAAGCTAAAACTCTTTCAGAAAGTAAAAAAAGACTCGACAGGTTTCTGATTAGATCTGATTCTGATTAGATCACCAACAACAAAGACGCTCTGAGGAAAACCTGGAACCCGAAGTTCACCCTGCGGAGCCACTTCGACTCGGTCCGCAGCCTGGCCTTCCACCCGGTGGAGCCGGTCCTGGTCACGGCCTCCGAGGATCACACCCTCAAGCTGTGGAACCTGCAGAAGACGGCGCCGGCCAAGAAGTGAGAGTCGCACCTGAGACGCAGAGATGCGACATCTCTGACGTTTGTGTCTGTTTTTCTGATCAAACCTGCATCATGTTTTAGTCCGAAGGGTTGAAACTCTGATCTTTGAACTTCCAGATGTGCTGCTTTGGACGTGGAGCCGATCTACACCTTCAGAGCTCACAGGTGAGACACTGCGCACCTGTTCGTGTTGAGCAGCGAACAAATTCTGATGTCTTACACGTAGAAAAACAACGATTAGCATCTCAGCTAACAGACGAGAATTCAGCTCAGATCAGAACCAGTTTAAGATGAATTCAGACAGATTTAATCCAAAATGTCTGAACATTATTTCTCACCTTAATCTCATTTCTTTAAAGACATTTTGGTTTTTGCCTTAATGCAACAGAAGTCTGCTCACTATTAGAGACATATTATGACATATTATACAGTGTATGATATTAGGAGTTAATAACAATAATAGTAACAATAACAATGATAACAATAATAACAATAAAGAGTCTTTGTGTTGTTGACGCGTCACTCGGCCTGTTTCCTGTCCCTCCTGCAGTGGAGCCGTCCTGTGCGTCACCATGAGCTCCAGCGGCGAGCAGTGCTTCAGTGGGGGGGTGGACGGCACCATCCAGAGCTGGAACACCCCCAACCCCAACATCGACCCCTACGACTCATATGGTACGTTCCAAATCTTAACCGTTCAATCAGAGCTGCTGCGACTCAAAGATCAGTTTTGACGCCGTCATGTTTGACCTCCTGTGGCAGAGCCCTCCGTCCTGCGGGGGGCGCTGTGTGGTCACACAGACTCGGTGTGGGGTCTGGTGTACAGCTCGGCCCACCACCGCCTCCTCTCCTGCTCGGCTGATGGGACGGTCCGGCTGTGGAACGCCGCCGACACCTCGCCGTCGCTGGCCGTTTTCAACGAAAGAGGCGGTGAGTCAGAAACCTGAGGCTTCGTTCGCTGTGAAGTACTCGGATACTTTACTGCAGTAAAAGTACTAACACTACAGAGTATAAATACTCATAATACAAAAAAGTCAGACAGGAAACACATTTATTATGGCGTTCTTCACATGTGTAAGGGTTAATTTCGCAGCAGAGCAGCTGGTTTTGAATGTCTCATGTCTCGGTGTCTGTGATTGGTTCATGGTTCACCTGTCGGCTGCTCTCACCTGTCCGGTCTCTCACCTGTCCCGTCTCTCACCTGTCGGGTCTCTCACCTGTCGGCTGCTCTCACCTGTCCGGTCTCTCACCTGTCGGGTCTCTGCTGTGTCTGTCAGATCTGGGGCTGCCGACCTCGGTGGACCTGGTGAGCAGCGAGCCGGCTCACATGGTGACGTCCTTCAGCACCGGCCACATCGGACTCTTCAACATGGAGACGCAGCAGCTCGTCCTGAAGCTGGAGTCTGCCGGGCCGCCAGGTAAGCCAACCGACCAATCACAGACGGAGCTGAGGCGTGGAGCTCGTGACAGGAGAGTCTGCCACCTGTCAGATCTGATGAACACGACAGAGTCACAGGAACATTTGCAGAGATGAAATCCTGACTGTGTTTCTCCTCGTTCGTCTTCAGCTTCGTGCGAAATAATAAATAACTTTTTCCTTCGAGACACAAAAGATCATTTTGTTTTTCCACAAACTTCTGTCGGCGTCACGAAAGAACGAGGCAGGTTTTCATCCGTGTTTCTCCTTCTGTCAGGAAATCCATCCTGTCACATCTCTTCTCCAAACTTCAAACTTCCTGTGAGGAACATGAACGTTTAAAAACACAAACATTAAAAAGGTTCAAACAGTCACTTTTGTTTTTATCAGACAAACCGGAGGGGACTATTTTCAGCAGCGGATTAATCCAAGTTTGGTGCTCTAATGACAGTGTGTGGCAGCAGGATGGTGTGTGTGTGTGTGTGTGTGTCTGTGTTTTTGTGTTTTTGATGAAGCTCAGAGGAAGAAGATCCTTCAGGCTGTGATCAAACATGTTCTCTGGTTTCAGTCTTTAATGCAGTTTGTTGTAAAATAATAAACATCATGTCCGTGCATGTTGTCGTGCCGCGTGTCGACGCTCTGAATCTCTGAGTTTCCTGCCGGAGGAAGCGACTCTCTGCTCTCTGATTGGCAGACGGATTGTTGCTTTTGAATGCTAACGTCGTGTTTCTCACGTCGCCCACTCACAGAGGCTCCCTGCAAGATCAACAAAGTGCTGAGTCATCCCACGCTGCCAATCACCATCACAGCTCAGGAGGACCGGCACATCCAGTTCTTTGACAACAACACAGGTAACACACCTGCGGCGCTCAGCTGCTCAGACTCAGCTCAGCTCCCCACCGGTTCAGGAGTTTACTGTCAGAAAACACAGATATGATGTCATCTGTGACTCTGCACAGAGGAAACACCCCTGATGACATCACAGTGATGTCATCTGTGACTCTGCACAGAGGAAACACCCCTGATGACATCACAGTGATGTCATCGTGTAGAGCAGGTGGTGTCCTGATTGGAGGGTCGGCGGTTCAGTCCTCCTTCTGTCCACATGTTAAAGGGTCCTGACACTGAACCCTGAGGTTCTCCTCACGAGGATGAGCCGGTTCTTAAATGTGCCGGATCAAACAGAGGATTTTCATGGGCGGAGCTTAGTCTGCCGCGAGCTGATGAAAGAAAAGTACTAAATTTAAGTACTTATTTGATTAGTATTTCATTTAATTTGTATTTAAGTACTTCATTCGTTCAAATTTGGAAATAAAATTACTTCTTAATTGAACGGTTTTTCACTCTTCTGGCTTCAGAAGTCTGAGGAAGTGAAGCGTCTCATGGTGATTTTTTTCTTCTCATCAGAAAAACTTAAAATCTGAACCAAACAGTAATTTTTGTACTTTTGTTCTGACCGGAAGGTAAACTGATCCACTCGATGGTCGCCCACCTGGACTCCGTCACCAGCCTCGCCGTGGATCCGAACGGCCTGTACCTCATGTCTGGAAGTAAGTGATCCACGAGTTCCTGATCGATACACGAGTCTGATTTGACGTCAGGAAACTGGATCAGAAGTTTCAGTTCGGCTTATTTTCATATTTTACTTTGAAAATCAAACACTGAATTGTGTCGAATCTGGTCTGTTTGTAACCTTTGTGTGCATCCTCGCTCCTGATTGGCTGTCTCTCTCTCTCTCTCGCCCCCCCTCAGGTCACGACTGTTCGATCCGTCTGTGGAACATGGAGAGCAAGACGTGCATCCAGGAGTTCACCGCCCACCGCAAGAAGTTCGAGGAGTCGATCCACGACGTGGCGTTCCACCCGACCAAGTGCTACATCGGCAGCGCGGGCGCAGACGCCCTCGCCAAGGTCTTCGTATGACCTGAGGGGGGGTCTGCGGTCGACTGTGGAGCTCAGAGGACGAGCGGCGTCGCGGAGGGGAGGTGCTGAGATGGAGGAGGGCGGAGTCCATCTCCACCTCTGAGTCTGGATGAGGCAGCAGTGACCCGCGCTGCTCCTTGAAGATTTGTCACACATTCGTCCCACCCCCCCACCCCTCTCGGACTTTGGCTGGCCCGGGTCCCGAAAACAAACACACCTCCAGATGAGACGATGAATGAAACAGGAAGTGGAACTTTTGGTGCATTTAACTGAAGCTGGAATCTGTTTCCTCCGTTTTTCTTTTTAAATCCTCCGTCACACTAACCGGACAGCTAACAGCCTGTTGCTTCGACTTCTTGTTCATGATAATGTGCCTTTTTTCTTCAGAACATTCGTTGTTTTTGGGGGTCGATCAGAAGACGCGAGGGCGGAGAAACGAGTGGAGGGACGAGCGAGTTTTTAAAGGCAGATTCAGTCTGAACGAATCTTGAGTTCCTCTGACGGCGGAGAAGGAATCACCTCCAGCTGAGCTCCCACTCTGCACTTTTAATTTGAAATTCATTCGGTGTAATTTTATTATTTCCTGTTGTAAGAAAACACTCTGAGACTCGATTTGTCAGCTGGTCACAAGGACGAACTTTGATCCTGTAACGCCCACACACAGGAGGTAAGAGGTCGAAGGTCATGACCCTGAGCTGGTCTGGAGTCAGTGCCTTGCTCGAGTCGGATCACAAACACCTGAAGAGTTTCATTTCACAATGAGAAGGTTTTCGGTTTCTGCGTTCAGAGCGGCAGGACTTCCTGTTTGTTTCTGTTTGTTTACATCCTGCAGCTCCGACAGCTGATGCTGATGTTGATGCTGATGCTGTCTGAGCTGCAGGCAGCGCTGAAGGATCCGTCACATCAGAGTTCAATCACACACAAATCAGTTCGTGCATCCAGTTTGGTGACATGGTGACTGTTTAAGAGTAAAAAAGTTCAGAGTTTATTGACAGAGTTGCAGAAAACTGGATGCAGTCACATCGCTGACAGGAGATCAGCTGCTGTCCTTTGGTGCACTGATGCAGTATAATTCATCTTCACCTCCATCAGTTTGAAATGAAACCTTCAGTCCTCAGTGTGTGATCTGCTGTTTCAGGCCTCCACCTGCAAACACACCTGCCGTCATGTGACCGCTGAGGGTTGCAGATCAGACGAGGATGAAGAGCTTCTCTCACCTGGAAACATCTGGATGGAAAAAACATCTGAAATATCAGAAACACTTTGGTTTTGAACTCTGGGACGAACAGTTTCAGGTTAAAACGTTTTTTCCTCCTCGCGGTTTTAAAACGATCTGATGGGATTTTTTCTGATTCGGTCGTTTCCATCGACGTCGTGACAACAAGGCTCCATTTGAAAACTGCTGCTTTTTATTGTGTATTTATAGTTTGAAAATCCTGACGAGCCGCAGAGAGAAACTCCTGTGGCGAGCTCCTCTCAGCCTTTCGTTTGATCACACTAATTATTTATGAACTCTTTCAAAAGGCCGAATCAAAGCCAGAAGATTCCACAGAGAGGACGAGACGCTTCTGTCGTTGCTGAAACTCATCAGCTCGTTTTGTCGTGAAGTGACACGTTAAACACTCGTTTGGTTCCTGAACTGCACACAAGCTCCCCTCCTGATCCCCACATGCTTTACATGCTGACTGCCTGAAGATGATGTATTTTGTGTAATTATTATTATTATTATTATTATTATTATTTGGAGCGATTACTAGTTTTTTAAACGACTCTCTGTGTTCGGTGCCAGACTTGTAAGATACAGGTAGATTTTTTTTTAAAGATGTATTCTCTGTTTTACTTGAAAAGTAAAGTTTATTGCTTTGGGGTTTCTGCTGGTGTTATAAAAACTACATATAGGCTACATGACTTTACCTCTCAGCACTACATAACACTGTATTTGCTTTTTACCAAATTATCATCTCAGAAATGCAGCTGTATTTATGGGATGGTGGGAAACTTTGGGAACTTTTTGAGTTGCTTTTCTTTTAACATGTATTGAAACGGTGTAAAAAGGGTAAACAGAGATGTGTACAGTTTTTAAGTATTAAAGCAGATCTATTTATGAACTGGTGTAATTGAGGGAAATTATGACGACAAAGTCAGCAAGTGATTCGGCAGCTCGTCGCTGAGCCGAGAGATCAAAACTGATTCATAAGAAGAGTTAATACACAGCGAGTTCGTGGCTGCAGTTTAAATTCAGTGTTTTATTAAAGTTATGCAGAAAATGACTGGAGTCTGGTTGCTTTGGTGCTCATGTTTGGTTAGAGATGAATTCATTCTGGAGTGAACCGTTCCTTTAACGGCCTGTTGCAGTGAGACAGTTTGACCACAAGACTCTCGTTCATTTCCCCTAAATTCTGGCACTTTGAACCTTCCAGCTTTTAAAAGTGTTTCTGTGTCTCAAGTGTTAGAAAATGTGGAATGAAACAATCAGAGAATCAGTCAGTTCGGGTTCATCTGTCACAGTTTTCACGACAACGTCAGTCTGGATTTTTCTTCTCCACAGCACCAAAAATCTTCCTCACTAACCGGCTGATCGGGAAGCAGAAAGTTTGTCCGGGTCGTTTTTTGTAAAGAAATGAACCTTTTTGCAGAAACTTTTCTGCCACAGAGTCGTCGATCAGGTTTCAGCACCAGTTTGTCTTCACATTCATCTGCTTTTAATCAACCAATGAGCTGGTTGGACTCGCAGGAGAGCGAGATGCAGATCTGAGATTTTAAGAGTGTGTGTGAGTGTGTGTGTGTGTGTGTGTGTGTGTGTGTGAGTGTGTGTTTGTGGGGGTCCAGTCTGTATATTGGACTTTGAAAAAAAACTAAATTTGACCACTAAGTTGCTGCTTTTGTCTTTGTTGACTGGATTTCTTCTCACCTGGACGTGTGTGTGTGTGTGAAACAGGTAAACAGGTCGACACTAAAATGTCTCGAGATGAACAAACAAAGATAAAATTTTTCCTCCGAGTTTTTCTTGTGCTGAAAATTCTGGAGCATTTTCTCGTTTGCAGGAAAAACTTCTTATTTTCAAATGAAACAATTAGAGAAAAAAGGGAACTGACCTCTTTGATTGAGCTGCAACAAGCAAGCATCACAGAAAATCAAAGAATAAAAATATAAAACATTAAAGGGATGCAGGGTCGAGCAGATTCGCTGTGACAGAAACAGATCTGTGATCATTTTGAATGGAGTCTGGCTGCTTGTGGTTGTTAATCGCGGTTTTGCAGAAACGGGACAGTTTTCAACTCTTCTGTTCGCAGACACGTCATGAAAAGGGACGAAAAGCACGAAGAAGTTTGTTTTCATTCAAAAATAATCCGACAAGAACTGAACCAGGATCAGTAAAGTTCATTAATCCCAGACTCCAGTCACAACATCCACGTTATCTCAGAGCAATAGAGTCACTGTGTTCGCCAATAACTTCATCATTATGACGACACCTGCAGCTCCATCAGCAGCAACACCCACCGACCCGTAGTGACGTAGGCGGCTGCACTGTCACGTTTATATTCTGTCGTCTTCAGTGGCCAAAAGCAGAGCTGAACCTTCAGACTGACACCTGGATGAAAACTGCTGTCAGGTCCAGTTTGCCTGTAAATTATTGTCGTCCTTTCTTGTGTACAGTGAAACTATTAGAGAGAGATTATAGACGCTGACCGAGCTGCATGAGAGCAGCTGTTTTCTGTTCTTTTTCCATTGTTGTCCTTTTTATTTTCAATTGGGAGAGTGACAGATTTATCAGTAACAACAATAAAGGAATATGTTGTGTATCATCATGCTGACAGGTGTGTTTATTCAGGAGCAACACACACACACACACACACCAAACAATGCATGACCAACGTTTGGTGTTCAGTTGTAAAAGAGGCAGACAGGTTCAGTCAAGAAGATATATTTTCTAAGCGAGTATTGATTAGTAATTAAATTGTTGTGCCTTTAAAGAATCAACTTGATTTATTGTTGTCATATAATCATAAAAATGTTCTTCTATACTTTTATTTCTATACTCTGTTTGTCAGTCTTCGCCTATTTTTATTTTTAACTGAGCAAAATTTTATGAACCGCCTGACTTTTCTCCTTGCTCTGTTTTACACTCTCAAGTAATAAACAATCACAAACTAGACAGATTTTACAAAAGATGGAAGCAGAAAAAAATGATTCTGTTCTAAATCAGAAGGATTTACTATGAAGCACAAAAATAATTATTACAGATTAGCCTTTATTTGCAATGAGAAATGAAAATATAATTATTGCAAAACATAAAAAATATATAAAGCTAAAATAATATAGAGTATAGAGTAATATAGAGATGATGATTTGAACAGGTTTTATCATTTTATCACCAACAGCAGGCGTTGTTAATGTCATTGTCGTCTCCGGCCGTCAGGTGGCAGCAGCGCGCCTTCCATGAGTCGATTCTGCCGTAAACACAAGCAGAAGAAGTTAGCTAGCTACTGTAAACAAAGCTGAGTCTGTCAAACAAAAAAGAACTGTCTAATGAGGTAAGAAGATATAATCATGAATACTTTTGTGTGACACTACAGAAAGCGAAAACTTAGTTTTTCATCAAATATTCTACCGATGACCGAGAAATTAACCCGCAAAATAACATTTTAATGTTCGCTAACTAACTAGCATAAACATGCTAAAGTTAGGATTAAAATGTCACCTCCGGGAATTTGACGTTGAGTAGTGAACTTTTTTCATTTTAGACTACATTTTTTACTTGAATATAAACTCAATACTAAGATATTTTGTTCGTGGTAAGTTTGACTGATGTAACGTTAATTAAACAAACTAGCGAGAAGGACTTTGGCGATGTTAGCTTAGCCTGGCTAACAAAATGTTAGCTCAACAACAGCGTCTAATCGACAGGTTTTAAATCAGGTCTGGTGTGTTTTTTTACAGTGACTGAACGTGAACTAACATGACATTTCTCGGCAGAACTCTCCAGACTTTGCCCGTCTGACGTCCATGAGCTGCGGGAGCAGAAGTTCAGTCCGGCCCCGGATCTGCCATGAGCCGGCCTGCAGTCTGACTGCAAGATAATGGCTGCAGAGCTCTTTCCAACCAAGAAGCTGGTCTCCTCCGCCTCGGCTAGCAGCAGCACCACCTCCATCCAGCAGTACCAGCAGCAGAACCTGACCAACAACAACACCACCAGCGCACAGGGCTGCTGCAACTGGCAGGGCCTGTACCCCACCATCCGAGAGAGGTCAGTCTGAAGCCCCGGAGCTCCGGGTGATGACGGGCTGTTTGACCCCGCTGAAAGCAGCTGATGGCCCGCAGAGGGGATGTGAGGAGAGGTCATGTTAGATACAGTCAGCTTTAAAAAAGACACCAAACTGTCAGTCGTGCTGGTCCCTGTTCCAACATTAGTGTGTAAAACTGAATATCTGTCTGAGAAAACTGCACATCCTGTGTGTTGATTAAACAAAGTAATTACAGAAACATCAGGACCATTTTATCTGTTTAAATCACTGAGTTCTGACTGTTTTCCTGTGTTTGGAGCTTCAGCATTGGTTGGGATTTTTTTGCAGTGATAAATGCTGCTCTGCATTATGAGTTCTGAGCTATAAACACATTTTGCTCACGATACTTTGAACTTTTACTCGAGTAAAATTCATTTTAAAACTTTTTCTAGAATGGAGCTCTTTATTCTCCATCTTCACAAAAATGAGGAAGCAATCCTCACTACTGTGCTCCACCAAAAATAAAAGAAATGAATCTGGTTGCATTCGTACAGCCCATAATCACAAGTGTGTGTTTGATTTTTTTTTTTTTTTTTTACTATTTCAGAGCATTTTAGAAAACTGATCAAGTGCTGAATTTAAGATCACAGCTGAGGAGAACTTTGTATTTTTGCTCCAAAACATGTTAGATTTGTTCTGTTTGTTTTTTTTACGTATTGTGACTCAGATTGTTAACGAACTCTGTTGCCTCACAGGAATTCAGTCATGTTCAACAATGAGATGATGGCAGATGTTCACTTTGTGGTCGGGCCGCCGGGAGGGACTCAGCGAGTACCAGGACACAAGGTAGAACCTCAACATGCTGCAGATCTGAGCTGACAAGAGCAAAATGAACTGAACAAAAACCTTGTTTGGTTTCCTGCAGAGAGAAACGCATGTGGAGCTTTGAGGTTTATGATCAGAGAAGAATTTCTGTGATTCAAAAGAGACAAATTAGAAAAATAAAAAAGGTCACAAGAACAAAATAAAATACAGTGAAATCAACATCAGCAACTGTGGCTGAAACATTAAATCTATAATAAGTTAATAATGTAAATACATAAAAATCAGGCAGATGGCCTCATATCACACTCAGTAAGCATGAGTCACATGGTCACAGCGTTCATGTTTGTGTCTGGTCTCTGATGGCGGCCATGTTGTCCCTCTGCTCTGTCAGTACGTCCTTGCCGTCGGCAGCTCAGTGTTCCACGCCATGTTTTACGGAGAACTGGCTGAGGACCAGGATGAGATCCGGATCCCTGACGTGGAGCCTCCCTCGTTTTTGGCCATGTTGAAGTATGTTGTTTGTCTCTGTGCAGAAACATCACTCACTCACACACACACACACTCACACACACACACACACACACACAGAAACAGTCTGTTATTTTATGTGATGTAACTGCGACATAAAATGAGAAAAACTTAAATGTGGTTTTGCTTTAGCGAAGCCACCATCTCAAACTGATCCCGCCCTCCACCTCCACAGGTACATCTACTGTGATGAGATCGACCTGTGTGCCGACACGGTGCTCGCCACGCTCTACGCCGCCAAAAAATACATCGTGCCTCACCTGGCCCGCGCCTGCGTCAACTTCCTGGAGACCAGCTTGAGTGCGAAGAACGCCTGCGTGCTGCTGTCTCAGAGCTGCCTGTTCGAGGAGCCGGACCTGACGCAGCGCTGCTGGGAGGTGATCGACGCTCAGGCCGAGCTCGCTCTGCGCTCAGAAGGCTTCTGTGACATCGACACTCAGACACTGGAGAGCATCCTGCGGCGAGAGACGCTGAACGCCAAAGAGATGGTCGTGTTCGAGGCGGCGCTGAACTGGGCCGAGGCCGAGTGCCAACGACAAGACCTGACGCCGACCATCGAGAACAAGCGTCTGGTGCTGGGAAAGGCCATCTACCTGATCCGCATCCCCACCATGGCGCTGGAGGACTTCGCCAACGGAGCAGCCCAGTCCGGCGTGCTCACACTTAACGAGACGAACGACATCTTCTTGTGGTACACCGCCGCCAACAAGCCCGAACTGTTGTTCTGCACCAAACCTCGTAAAGGCCTCGCGCCGCAGCGCTGCCACCGCTTCCAGTCCTGCGCCTACAGGAGCAACCAGTGGCGGTACCGCGGCCGCTGCGACAGCATCCAGTTCGCCGTGGACAGACGCGTCTTCATCGCGGGCTTCGGCCTGTACGGCTCCAGCTGTGGGTCGGCCGAGTACAGCGCCAAGATCGAGCTGAAGCGTCAGGGCGTGCCGATGGCCCAGAGGATCATCAAGTACTTCTCAGACGGCTCCAGCAGCACTTTCCCCGTGTGGTTCGACTACCCGGTGCAGATCGAGCCCGACACCTTCTACACCGCCAGCGTGGTGCTGGATGGTAACGAGCTCAGTTACTTCGGCCAGGAGGGCATGACAGAGGTGCAGTGTGGGAAGGTGACCTTCCAGTTCCAGTGCTCCTCAGACAGCACCAATGGCACCGGAGTGCAGGGGGGCCAGATCCCCGAACTGATCTTCTACGCCTGAGCCGAACAGGAGGGGGGATGCCACAGATATTCCTGCTTCACTGCCATGTAGAGTTTCACTTTGAAAACGTGGAGACGAGTTCTCAGGAAGCTGTCGGAGGAAGGAGGAACTCCTGTAAACCCTGCTGGAGCCTTCAAGAGAAGATGAAGAGAGGAATGAAGAAGACTGAATCAGCACATTCCATCACCTCTGTTGTTCTTTTGTTTCACAGCAGCTGTTGTTGTTGACCTTTAGTTTCTCTGTATTTAGGTGAAGTAAATATAAAAGGCAGGAAATGTGATTATTTCATATTACAGCCGGTTATGAGGCACAGAGAAGGAGTGTTTGTGTTCAGTTCAGCCTCTGACTGAATCCAGAAACCACCAGACTCCGGTTCTCTCTTATCCCCCCCCAGTCCTTTTCCCTCTCCGCTCTGTTTGTTCATGAAGTGAATATATTATATATTATATATATATATATTTCTCTTCCTGTGAGCAGTCGGTGAAGTGAGGCTCATCACAGTCCAGCTCGCTGCTGCTGCAGGTGGAGATGAAGATAAGTTTGATCACCAAAAACCCCCCCTGAGCTCTCCTGACGCTCGCTCCTCCACACAACACACGTTCAAATGATGATTTCAGAATCAAAATGTTCAGTTATTAAGCTCTGCAGATTAAAATGATTCCACGCAGAACTTAAATTAATGTTTTAATGTGCAAGAAGTAACATTTCTGGTGTTCGTGTCCTTCCATCAACCCTGAGAGCTTTTCAGTCTCTTGCCTTACAGAGAATATGTGGAGTTTTATCCTGAGATGAAAGTTTAAAACGTGGCCACATGTTGCTGCTCTGATGACACTCAGACTTTGGTTTAATTTGAAAGGGTCAGAAACTTTCCTGCCGTCACTGAAGGACTTGTTGAAGAACTACTTTTAGTTTGTAACCCGTGCAGGTGTTTGCCGTCGGTTGGTTTAGTATTTAAAGCTGATGAGAAGTTTTTCTATTTATGATGTGACAGTCGATCACACTCCTGTCTGTCAGAAACTGTCGCTGCAGTTTTATACACTACGTCAGCTCAGACACACTGCAACCTCCCTCTGGTGCTCTGTAAAATCTCTTTGAAGGAGCATTTCAGCCACAATGCACCTGAAATTCTACCTGTCCGGCTGCAGAGGAGCAGTTTCTGAACAGAGTTCAACTGTAACTACCTTTTCTTGAGTGTATTTTAAAAAAAAAACATGATTCTCAGACAGAACTCATACGGATACATTGTCAGCAACTCTTGTGCTTTTATTTTGAAAATCATGACATCATGTCTGTACCAGCTCCTGTTTACTGTTTCCTTAATGTTGCGGTTGTGTAAATATTTCAGTGATCGTGTCCTGACAAACTTCTTCATCTGCTCTCTTTGAAAGTGGAGAAAAATTACCTGTTTTTTTATGATTCTATATTGAAGAAACATATTTTTGGACGTCTTTGCTTCCTGTTCTCTGATTCCACCCAGAATGTGCAGTGAGTCGGTGGCCTTATGAATGTGTTGTTATGACAAGTTTGGAAATAAAAGGTTCAGTCTGTTTGTCCGAGTCCTCTGTGAATCCAGCGGACCTGATGGTCCGACTTTGCTCGGTTCTGTTCTGCAGAACCTGCTGGTTTTTCTCTGAGTCGGTGCTGATGACCTTTAATATCTATAATGTCAGATAAACAATTAAAAAAGTGACTTTTCCGTTATGAAACCTGATGCTTTTTTATGTGACAACATGAAAATGAGACTCAACTGTCAGACGACTTTCTTCACAAGTTAACAAAGTGATACTTTAAATTATGTAAAATTCAAAATATAAACAAAGAAATAATTAATTTATCAGTAAATGGATTTCCTCATTCTGTCTTTAAATTAAGACGAGTTAAACTGACATTTACAATCAATTACAAAATCAACGGTTAGAAAACTTAAAATTTAAAGGTGTTAAATTCATTATTTTTTAATATATATAACAGCAGTAAGTTATCTTGTTTACTGATATTACAGCAGTGATGTTGCATTGACATTTAATCAGCATAATGATGTTACATCAGTTGGTCGGGAGCCTCTTTTAACCATGAATTGTACTTAAATGTAGGAACTATTATTGTATTTGACAATAATTATATTTACTGTTATAGATCCAACAGACTAAAAAAGTGTTCTGAAAAACACAGCAAACACATGATTTAGCAAAGAAGCACAAAGGGAGGATTAAGATGAAGTTAAGTTTAAGTTCAGACAAAAACACAAAAGAAGAATTCTGTCAAATTTAAATTAAAATAAATAATAATAATGAAATCAGTAAAAAAAACCCAACATCACATGCAGCAAACAATACATGTGTTCATTCATTTAAATGACTAAATCTGTGAAATAAATCGAGTTAAAAAT
Organism: Acanthurus lineatus; assembly: GCA_029814665.1. Lineage (NCBI taxonomy): Eukaryota > Metazoa > Chordata > Actinopteri > Acanthuriformes > Acanthuridae > Acanthurus > Acanthurus lineatus. Next base: position 9,672,679 of record JAPZDV010000020.1, read on the forward strand.
AAGATATTCTCGCGGAACAAACTTTGAGTTCCGCTCGGGCTGAGTTCGCGGTATTTTGTCCCTCCGCCGCTTCCGTCCGACTGTGAAAACCCGGAAGTGATGCAGTTTGACGGTCGGGATCAGAGTCCAAACACTGCGGGCTGTCTGTGAGCAAACTCCGGGGTCTTGTCGACACAATGCACAGATTAAAAATCATCTCGGGACATTTGTCTCCTCCCGGTTCTTCTGAGCGGGACCTGCGGGGGAGCGCGTGCGGAGCGGCGGCGCGGCGCGGCAGCGGCAGCGCGGAGGACGTGGTGGTGGTTCACGGACTCCGGACCGCGATCGGGAAGGCAAAGAGAGGAGCGTTCAAGGTAACTCCGACAAAACGGCGGCCAGCCGAGCTGAGTGGAGCAAAAGTCACGAGACGGAGCCAAAAACTACACCAGCGGTAACGTTACTGACGTTACTGACGTTACTGAGAGTTACTGAGAGTTACTGAGAGTTACTGCAGGTAACTCACCTGGCAGCAGGTCGGAAAATATGTTTACTCATATTCTGGTATTTAAGTACAATGCTAAAGCATCTGTACTTAATTATTAGCAGTGCAGCCCCGACAGATTGGAATAAAAAGAGGTTTCACTCAAGTTCAGTGGTTTTCTCTGTGCTGAGTACCAACTATTAGTTACAAGTCATTAGAAATAAAAAGGAAAGACGAATTGCCAGAGGTTGCACAAGGAATAACTTTCAGCTATTTAGTTAAAAATGTTATTTTTTTGCCCCAAGTCTAGGCTTAAGTACAATGCTAAAGCGTTTGTACTCAAATATTTTCATTTTCTGATACTTTCTGCTCCATCTAAGAGGGAATATTTTAATTTCTACTAGATTACATTCATCTAATAGATATCTGGTTACTTTTCTGTCGAAAGTTTAATATGTTTTACTTTTACTACAGATACTTTAACTACATGAGCATGTTTGTGTAGTCTTCAGTGAATTTCAGGACTCTTTCACTCTCCATTAAAATGTAACTGAAGTAACGTTCCTCCTCTGAGCTGCAGATCCATGTAGATCCATGCAGATCCTGTAGATCCATGCAGATCCATGCAGATCCTGTAGATCCATGCAGATCCTGCAGGTTTCATGTGATCTAACTCTTTGTTTCCCATCAGGACACGACGCCTGACGAGATGCTGAGCGCCGTGATGACAGCTGTGCTGACAGATGTTGGACTTTCTCCGGAGAAGCTGGGGGACGTTTGTGTGGGTGAGACGAGACCTTCAGCTTCAGTGTTTTAACCGTGACTCTGTGACGTGACGCTGAAACGTTGTTTTGAACCTGCGTGTGCGTCTGCAGGTAACGTGCTGCAGCCAGGTGCCGGAGCCCTGATGGCCAGAGTGGCTCACTTCCTCAGGTGAGACAGACGCTCGCTGATTCGTCCTCCATGTCTCTCACCTGTGTCGCACCTGTGTCTCACCTGTGTCTCACCTGTGTCTCACCTGTGTCCTCATTTCAGTGGGTTTCCTGAGTCGGTTCCCGTCTACACGGTGAACAGGCAGTGCTCCTCCGGACTGCAGGCTCTGTTTAACGTCGCAGGTACGAACTGGACTCTTGTCGTCTGTTTTTATTACTTTAAAACGGCTGCGTTTCCCCACTGACTCTGTCTGTGACTCTGTCTGTGACTCTCTGTCTGTGACTCTGCTGTCTGTGACTCTCTGTCTGTGACTCTCTGTCTGTGACCCTGTCTGTGACTCTGTCTGTGACTCTGCTGTCTGTGACTCTGCTGTCTGTGACTCTCTGTCTGTGACTCTGCTGACTGTGACTCTCTGTCTGTGACTCTGCTGTCTGTGACTCTCTGTCTGTCTTTGACTCTGTCCGTGACTCCGTCTGTGACTCTGCTGTCTGTGACTCTCTGTCTGTGACTCTTTGTCTGTGACTCTGCTGTTGCAGGAGCCATCAGGAGCGGATCCATCGACCTGGGCCTCGCCTGTGGGTCAGTTTATGTCGTTCAAACTGCACAAACACAGAAAACATAAAGTTCTTCACTTCATCAGAGAATAAAAATGAGAAAACATCAAAAACACGTCACGTCCGTGTGTTTGTGTGTGTGTTTGTGTGTGTGTGTGTCTGTGTGTGTTTGTGTGTTTGTGTGTGTGTTTGTGTGTGTGTATGTGTGTGTGTGTGTGTGTGTGTGTGTCTGTGTGTTTGTGTGTGTGTCTGTCAGGGTGGAGAGCATGTCGCTGCGCTCGATCGGTGATCCAGGAAATCTGAGCTCCAGGCTGACGGACAACGACAAGGCCCGAGACTGCGTCATCCCGATGGGGTGAGGGACCAGGAGGTGCAGAGCTCCGTCCGTCCTCTGACTCGGGGAGGGACAGACGGACTCTGACACAAAAGCTGTGATCTCAGATTTAAAGGAGGTGCTGATGAGTCAGAGCTGCGTCAGGACGAGTCACAGTCACCAGTTTGTTCAAAGTGAAAGTGAATTTGTTCATTTAAAAGTATGTTTTAAAAAACTTAAAAAAGCCTCCAAATGACCGGACAGTTCAGGTGAGACGGATCAGAGGTTTCAGAGCTCGTAGGTGAACACACACGTCTGAACAGAGTGTGTGTGTGTGTTTGTGTGTGTGTTTGTGTTTGTTTGTTTGTTTCTGCAGCATCACGTCAGAAAATGTGGCGGAGAGATTCGGGATCTCCAGAGAGAAACAGGACGCCTTCGCTCTCCGATCTCAGCAAAGGTGAGTCAGAGTGTGTGTGTGTGTGTGTGTGTGTGCGTGTGCGTGTGCGTGTGTGTGTGTGTGTCGCTGTGAACACAACCGCTTCAAAGCTGCTCAAAATCTAAACTTCGCCCTTTAAACGTCAGTCACAACAAACGTGTGATGGTTTTGATGTTCGGTGTAACGTTTCACGTGTCGGTCGGATCCGTTTGAACTTCCTGGTTCCGTGTCTCGGCAGAGCCGCGCAGGCGCAGAACTCCGGTCTGTTCCGGCAGGAGATCGTTCCGGTCGCCACCAAGTTCGTGGACGACGACGGCAAAGAGCGCGAGGTGACGGTCGCTAAGGACGACGGGATCAGAGCGGGGACGACGCTGGCGGGACTCGCTAAACTGCGACCGGCCTTCAAAGCTGACGGCAGCACCACGGCAGGTGAGTCCTCAGCTGGGAGGGGCAGGTGAGGGACAGGTGAGGGACAGGTGAGTCCTCAGCTGGGAGGGGCAGGTGAGGGACAGGTGAGCTTCAGGTGAGGGACAGGTGAGCGACAGGTGAGGGGCAGGTGAGCAACAGGTGAGCGACAGGTGAGCGACAGGTGAGGGTCATGATCGAGCACTCACAGGTAGACACACACACACTTTCACACATATGTTGTCTCACAGGTAACTCCAGCCAGGTGAGTGACGGAGCAGCGGCCGTGCTGATTGGTCGCAGGTCGGCGGTGGAGGCTCTGGGTCTGCCGGTCCTGGGGGTCCTGAGGGCCAGTGCGGTGGTGGGGGTCCCTCCGGATGTGATGGGCATCGGGCCGGCGTTCGCCATCCCTGCGGCTCTGCAGCAGGCAGGTGAGGGTTTGGAGGTTCGAGTCTTGATTCTGGCGCCACCTACAGCTTGTTAGCGTGTTCTGTCACGTGTTGCTCACGTGTTTGACCGAAACGTGTTTCCCGTCTCAGGACTGACGGTCGCTGATATCGACGTGTTTGAAATCAATGAGGCCTTCGCCAGTCAGGTGAGTTCAGGCGCAAAAGTCTCATCGGTTCTTTTTCCTTTTTTGTTTGTCACATTTTCTTTCACAATAAGAGTTTTTAAAAAAGGAGACACACAGACTGTAACATGTTTCCTTTAAATTCAGTGAGTGTTTGACTGAAGGATGTTTCACTGCAGGTTTCTGTTGGATTTTATGCAAATCAGCAAATATTTCAAGTCTCGTTGATTCATATTTAAAGATAAAATATCAGAAAGCGTGTAACATGAAAGAATCATAATCTAAACATAATGAATCCTCTATATTCTAAAGCTTTTTCACACAGAGGTTTATTATTTATAAAAACAGGCAGAAAATGTGTGTTTGAGGTTGTTGACTGTTTTTCTGAATGAAGAGAAAAAGATAAAATTCTTTGCAAAACTTTGAAACTGACGTCGACAAAAAGAACATTTTGAACCTGAATTTCTCCAACATTCAGATTTGTGCTCATTAAAGGGATGAAAAAACACTGATGGTGTGTGTGTGTGTGTGTGTGTGTGTGTGTGTGTGTGTGCGTGCTGCTCAGGCTGTTTACTGTGTGGAGAAACTGGGAATCCCGCTGGAGAAGGTGAATCCTAACGGGGGCGCCATCGCGCTCGGTCACCCTCTGGGCTGCACGGGGGCTCGCCAGGTGGTGACGCTGCTCAACGAGCTCAAACGCCGAGGAAAGAGGTTTGTGTCACACACACACACACACACACACACACACACACACTCTGATGGTCTGTTACTGGTTTTAAACGAGTTCTCTTCCTGTTTCCTGTCGTGTTTCAGGGCGTACGGCGTCGTGTCCATGTGCATCGGGACGGGAATGGGAGCTGCTGCGGTCTTCGAGTACCCCGGACCGTAGAGAGGCTGTTACTGGGATTAAAAAGCCTCCAGATGTGACAGTAATCTGAGAAAATTCTGCTAATCTGCCTCTTTAAAACCTCCCGGCGCTCTGGAGGTGTTCGGGGGGGGGAATTAGCTTTAGCGCCTGTAATCAAAAACATACGATCATAATGTTCGTCCAACATGGCCGCCAGTTGCAAAACACCAGGAATTAACACTTTAAATGCTTTTGCTGGCTGACAAACACTAATTTAAGTAAAAGAGCTGAGATTAAACAGATGAACTCCCAGCAGTTTTTCCAGGTTCCAGGTCTGAACGGGTCCAAACGGTCTGAACGAGTCTTTACATGAATCCGAACTGATGCTGCCGAGCTTCAGCTGTTAGTTCTTGTAGAGAAGATTCACTGTCATGTGATCAAGTGCCTTCGAGTTGCTGGTCTGAGAACATTTCATGGACCTGCTGTCATCACGCTGAGCCTCGACGCTCTGGTTCTGCTCACATTCTCAAAGTTTCTGACCCTCTGTGGTTTAGTCTCACTCTCCAGCTCTTTCAAAATAAAAGCAGCTTTGTGAAATTGTTATGGTAGCAGATTTTTGTTAGTGGAAAACTGGTCTTCACAACAGGACCAGCCTCGTGGTGAGTTTCCTCTGATTTGTAGCTCCATTAATCAGAAATTAAGATCCTGAGTTCGACTTCCTGTTGGAGGACATGAGCTTTGAAATCTGAGGACGAAACTGAAACCTCATTTTGTTTGCAAATGCATTTTAACTGCAGAAAGACTTCCTTCTTTATCTCCTAAACCTCTTAAAGAACGGTACCTGATCATGTGTTCATAATCTTCATTACTGACATGAAACTGTCACATTAACCTGCTTCTTCTGCTGTTTTCAGACCTTTAATTTACAAAAATGTTAGAAGTTGAGTTTCACACTGCAGAAATCAGCAGACACACAGTCGGGAGTCACATTAAAGATCTACTTTGTTGTTCAGAATCATCTTTTTTTCTCCAAACTGTTTAAAAGCATCATTTCTTGCAGGAGGTTCAGTGTGTCTCTTCATGTTTTTTAAACCTGAGCCCTGTTCCTACATGTTTGAGCGACCGGCTGCAGCCTGAGCAGCAAACAGGCATTTTTAGAGGACGTGATGTCATGAGAGTGTCACAGTCGCCCCAAAGGATCACAATGAAGCCACAGCTCCCCCCTGTGGTGGTCTACTGGAACAATACAAAATAAATGTAACTAAGAGTCATCGAGATGTTGAAACATGTAAAAACGGGTCTCAGGTTTAATTTAAAACCCTTTAAAAACTGTAAACTGAGCTGTGAAGAATGTGTTTACAATCATGATTTTTCTGTAGAAATAAAACATTTGAACACGATGTGAAGCAGCAGGCGTCAGGTTTTATGTGGAAATGTGTTCGATTCCTCATCTGCTGTTCTTTTTGTTCCTGTAGAAACACATAAAGATGTTTCCTGTTTCCTGTTTGTCAGTCTGTCAGGAGTTTTTGTTTCTGGTGGAAAAGTGGAGTCAGATCTTCGTGAGCTTCTGTCTCTTTCGAGCCTGAAACTGCTCCGTCTTGCTTTTGATGGACTTGACGAGCAGAGAGAGACTCGGCTCCATCGCTTTCTTCACCGCGGCCTCCGCAGTCACAGCATCAGAGTCACTTCCCCGTTTCTTTCCCACCACTTCCTGTTTGCCGGAGGCCGTCTCCACCTGTGGGGGCGTGGCCTGCTGAGCGCCGAGCGTGTCCTCCATCCGCCGCTGCTCCTCCTCTCGTCTGCGCTGCTTCTCGGTCAGGATGCTCTGCGTGGCTTTGGTCTTCTTGTAGCTGGGGTGGGACGGGTCCAGGTTGAACAGGTGGGAGGTGAACATGGCCTGGAAACGAGGGTCTTTGACGTCCACCTGGGCACACACACACACACACACACAGAATGGCATAAATGTGACAACATGTAGACGAACGTAGCTGCGTGTTTTAGTCGATCTGATCCATAAACTGCTAAGAAGCTCCTGTGTGAGGAACCTCTGAAGCTGAAACCAGTGAACAGACCTGGAAGTCGTCGTCCTCCAGCAGCTCCTCGCCCTTCTTCAGCAGCTTCTTCCTCTTCTTCTTGCTCAGGTTCTGCTGCTCCACGATCCGGTCGTAGTTGAAGTGTTTGTGCTTGGCGTCGTCGCCGTCCTCCTCCATCAGCAGAGCCATCTCCGCCTGCACACAGAGACAAACTCAGGATCACGGGATCCACATGAAGCCCACCTCTGAGTCAGTGAGTCCATGTGGAGCTCCAACCTTTTGTTTCTCCAGCTCCTCCTCCTCCTCTGCTGTCCGCTCCACCTCCTCCTCCTGCTTCTTCTTCTTCTTCTTCCCCTTCTGTTTCTTCTTCATGTCTGCAGAAACATCAGACCACAATGATTCTGAACCTTCCACAGGATCTTGTTCTTGCAGCCGGTCAGAGCAGGAACTTTCATGAGTATTAAAAGTTTCATCACTTGCTCATCATCATCATCAGCAGCTCCTGACTCGTGTGTTTTGTGACCGTGCTCACCTGCCAGCGGTCACATTAACAGGTGGAACCAGGTGCTGCTGCTGATGAACAGGTGTATATTTACCTGTCAGAGTTTCTGTTTCACCTGTTAAACTCACGTTTCTGTGCAGCGCTCGTTCATGCAAACAGAAGCAGTCCCTGGTTTTTGGATGCACTTCAGTTAAAGTAATCTGATTACATTTGATGAAAAAAAGGAACTTGAGAACGAGCTGCTGTGAGTCTTCTGACCACGACGCACTTGTGTCAACGTGTCACAGAAAGTTTCCACTGATTTTCATTAAACTTTGTTTCCTGAACACGTTTTCTTACAAATCGCTTCATTTTTTCTCCATCGAAGATCAAAATATCTGAAACAAAAGTCTTATCTCAACTATTAATCACAGAAGTTGAGGATAAAATCTGTGTTTGATCCCTGCTGGTCGACATGACAGTGACATAAAGGAGGAGTCAATAAAAACAAATCCTGCTTTAATAACTGATCGATAATGTCCAGTATTGATCACCTGTGGCCGCGAGCTCCTCGGCGAAGAACGGGTCGCTGAGATCAACATCTGGAGGAAGCTCGTCCTCGCTGAGCTCCTCCTCTTTTTCTCCCTGATACAAGAAAACAAACAGGTGAATGAAGGAGGCGGAGCTTCGTGAGCTCAGAGACAGCTGAGCTGAGTCATGTGACTCACAATGATGCAAAGATCACACAGATGTTTAGGAAGACGCCACAATTTATTTTGAGATTTGAGTCTGAAAATCCTGAAGCCTGAAGAACGTTGAAGAACGTGGAAACAGTTTTTCCACCTGAAATCACTTTGTTCACACTGAAACACACCTGCTTTACCTTTCTGTTCATGTCACTCTGCTCACCTGATTTCTCTGCAGTTTCTTCTGCTTCTTTCTGTCCTTCTTCTTCTCCAGGAACTCCTCCCAAGGCGTCAGCTTGTCCTTCCCCTCCAGCTTCTTCTTCACCAGCTGCTCCGTCGTCTCCCTCAGTCCTGCAGGACAAAACATCTGCGTTCAGCAAACTGAGCTCGTATCCACGAGAACATGGTTCCTTTAAAAACAGGAATTTTTCGACTTCGGGTTTAGCTCATTTCACTGAGACTTTTTTAAAGTCCTGAACATGAACATGTGGATTTTTACAGACATGAAGATCAGGAACGACGGCCTGCTTCACACACAAACACCTTCCTCCTACCTGGCACCCAGGTGATCTCCATCTCCATGTCTTTGTCCTCCTGCAGCTTCTTCTCTTTGTCCTGGATTCCTTTCAGCAGCTCTCTGTATTTGGAGATCTGCTCTGTACTTTTCTTCTTCTTCTTCTTCTTCTCCTTGATCTGTGGTTTCTTCTCCACCTCTACGACTTCTGTCTGTTCTGCTAAAAACACCAACAGGAAGTCAAAACTCCTCGATGCTGCTTTTTCTTACCTGCTGTCCCGTCTCGACTCTCGTTCCTGTCTCACCCGCTGTGCTGTCTTGGTCTCCTCCCCCCTCCTCTCCAAACTCAATCCCTCCATCTTCATCCACCTCTTCTTCTTCTTCACTGGAGGAGGCCAGGTATGCATTGAAGTCCATGTCCAGCAGCTCGTCCTTGTTGAACTTCCTGTTCAGGGCGGTCACACGCTCGTGGTCCGTCTCGTCCCACGTCAGCTCCACCTGATTGGTTAAACACAGACGCATCAGTCCTGCTGTTGACTGAAGCCGTCAGGTTAATGTGGTGCCGTAAAAGTAGAAATTTAGAGAAATGAAAATACTTGAGTAAAGTACAACTACCTCAAACCTGTACTTATGTAGAATACTCGAGTAAATGTACTTGGTTACTTTGCAACTCTGCTCGAGATGCATTCAAACAGGAGGAACCAGATATAAACATGTTTCTCCTCGACTGAATTATTTCACGTGGAGGCGTCGGTCAGGAGTTTTTCAGAATTTACCAGATTTTAGAGTCACTGAACATTTAATATCCCGATTCCATGAATCATAAAGAACTTTCTTCTTCTGGTGTCTGTACCTTTGACGTCGTCGTGGCGGACGAGGTGAACAGTTTGGGCGTGTAGGCCGAGAGGTTCACGTCCGTCGCCACGTCTTTGGGCTCCTCGTTGAACTCGACATCTTCAGGAATAAATCTGTTCGACAGAAGTTTAAATTTTAAAAAGGGAAGTTTAAACGTCGCTGCCGTTCTCGATCAGTTTAAGATAAAAACGTTTGTTCTCCAGATGTTTCCGCGCTCACCGGAGGTCCAGGACGGAGCAGCTGCTCTCGTACTCGTAGCCGTCACACTCCTCGTAGAGTTTGGCGGCCGTGTCAGCTGAGTCGCACTCCACCACGGCGTAGAAATACTTCAGCCGCTTGAACTGGTAGTCACGCTTCTTCTCTCTGTAAACCCTGAGAGAAGAAAACACACCGACACACACACACACACACACACACACACACACACACACACACACACACATCAGACCGGGAGGACGAACACGAGCTGCGTCAGCGATTCGTTGGAACTGTGAGAAAACATCGATGGTCATTTCATCAAAACTCTCACAACATCAACATCAAAGTGTTTGATCAAAAAAAAACAAGATCTTAGATTTGGTGTGTGTATGAGTGTATGTGTGTGTCTGTGTGTGTGTGTGTGTATGCGTGTGTGTGTGTGTGTGTGTCTGCGTGTGTGTGTGCATGTGTGTGTGTGTGTGTGTGTGTCACCTCTCCTCCTCGGTGTCGTCCTCTGAGTCGTCGGGCAGAGCTCTCAGCTCCGGCGGTCCCTGAGTCTCCTCGATCTTCAGCCTCTCCTTCCCAAACTCTGACGGGTAGATCTGGATAATACCCAGCATGCACTGCAGTTAATCTCACTTACAGACAACATTCATCCGTCCACAAGTGCTGGATGGCAACGTAACAAACTAAAAACCACCATCGCTTCACATTTCTCCTCTTTCTGCTCAGCTACATTTCTGACAGCTTTGGTTATTTTTGCACATAAAATATTTAAATGTTATAAAAAGGTTTCAGAATAATTTAACGTCTAACAGCTGATCGTCACTGAAGTCTTTTTTCCTGCTGATTCATTTCCTGGTTGCAGCTTTACCTTCACAGACAGCACGGCGCCTCCTTTAGGTGTGAAGGAGTTCAGCAGAGCCAGCAGGTCTTTGGCCTTCATCCGGTCCCAGTCCATGTTGCAGACGGCCAGTCGGGCAGAAACCTGACGCACAAACACAAACACAGTTAAAGCCCCCGAGAGGTTTCAGGAGAACCGACCCGCCTCCCCCCGTCTGACGCCACCTCACCTCCTCGCTGCGTGGAGCGTCTTTGCACAGGTCCCCCCAGTCATGTTCAATCTCCTCTTCCTCTTTCTGCAGTATGGCGTCCACCTCGTCGTCATCGTCTTCGTCAGAGCTGGTCTCGATGTTTCCCTTCCCTCTGGCCAAGTCCGGCCCGCTGTCACTGTCCTCGTCAGAGTCCAGACCTGACTCCTCCCCCTCTGACCCGCTCGCCACGTCGCTCCTCTCTTCTACATCATCATCATCATCTTCTTCATCATCATCATCATCTTCATCCTCCTCCTCACTGCCATCAGTGTCACCGTCTCCCAGGTCGACATCCTCCCTCCCTGCAGTCTCCACCTCCTCCTCATCATCTTCATCATCTGGGGGGGAAATAATAAAAGCGTTGCAGGTTTCTGATCTGACAAACATCAAGAAAAGTCCAGTGAGCCGCACAGATGAGTCAGCGGTTTGTGAAATTTTTAATCTGAGCTTCAGTTCAGAAAGAAATTCACAGATTATTTAAAAAGTTGGGACGAATTTTCTGTCAATGATTAACCGACTGATCAGAATGAAGAGTGTGTTTGATGAAAGCTCAGCGTGTTCTTCGTCTGGATTCAGACTGAAATCTACTCACCTTCATCAACGACTCTGACGCCTCGACCCGGCGGCTCTGCTTTTCCTCTCCTCAGCCCTCCGTCAGCCTCCACCAGCTTCTCCTTCAGGTTCTGCTTCTTCCTGCCCTCCGCTGCCTTCTTGCTCTTCACATCCTCCTCGTCCTCGTCTTCGTCCTCAGAGTCGGACACCTTGTAGAAGCGCTTCAGGTCCTCTGTGGAGGTGTGGTTGATGGGACGGCCTCGCTTGTCCACCGTGTATTTCACCTTGAAACGCTTGTCGTGAAACATGGAATGGAAACGCTTGTCGATCTTGATCTTGCGTTCTCTCTCTGGCATTTCCCAGAATCTGGGGTCCTTCTGGACCCGGAGGAAGCGCTCATCGCCGTCCTGGTTCTTTCTGGACGACATGATGGCAAACTTGAAGTGTCACCTGACAAAGAAAGACAGGACGAGCCTTTATGTCATATCTAGTGTGTGTGACAAGATACTGATTTCATATCAACGATCAATCAAATTACTGTGTGATGTGAGAGGTTTCCCTCAAATTGAAGCATTCTTAACTTCTTAAAATGCATATTTCTTTTTAAACTGTAATCTTAAAAAAATACTGTTGACTAAAGATGCTGACAGAGAAATTAAAGACAGTGATTTAATCTAAGTCTTAAGATATATAAACGTAGCTGGAAGCAACACAATTTGCCCAATTTGTCTAATTTAATAAGCATCACTGAACAAACTGACATATTTTACACCGAAAAAACATCATATAGTCTCCAGACTAAAAATACATTTATTATTATTATTATTGCAATAATAAACTGCTAGCTTAGGTAGCCTACCGCATTAAATAGCTAATGGCTAAAACTAATAAGATTAGCTGAGGAGTTTCTAACGCAGTTTTTCACAGTTATATCTATAACACTTTAAGCCTCTTTTCCACTTTAAACGATAAACAATAAATCGGTTGACGTTGATATCGTTTTTAATGAAGCTGCAGTTCCTGTCTGAACCGAAGCTCAACCCGGTAAATAACTTCCACAACACGGAGGAAACATCCACACAAAGATGTCTTTAAAACGGAGATAAACCCTCTGAAAGTTTAAAACACTTCGGCTTTGACAGTCGATTTAAACACCCGCTAACATCACTGAAGTGTCCGTGAGTCCGAGGCTCAGCCAGCAGCACCGACATGTAAACAAGATGTCCGCGCGGGGAAGAACACCGGAAACGGCGGGAAAACTAGACAACAGCAAGCACGCGCCTCTGAAAATATGTTAAAAATGTTTTTTTTAAAAACACTTTATAATAATTTAAAAAACAATAACCATCAAACTTTACTGATACCTCTCCGGTCTTCTGCTACACGTGTTTTCCCAGCATGCAGTTCGCCCGTGACCTTTTTCCCTTCCCGCCCCTTTTTCAGTACGGAGAGTGAAGTGGGACAAAACTAAGAAAACGCGCACGAGTTTTACGAAACACTTTTTAAACAACGTAACTTACAAATCACGACTTTTTGTGCCTGTTATCAATAAAGAATATGTTCCCACACAAACTCTATAAATCTCAAAAATAATTCGGCATTTTAAGATATTTATTAAAAGAATTAAAACACTTTACATTGTTTGTTTTTCCAATCCAATCTGACTTTAAAAAGCACATTTAAAAAACAACAAAACCTGTAAAATATACGTGAATAATCGGTAGTTAAAGCTTATTCTTTTATAAGTGTGAGGTGAAACAGTTTAAGAATTATTATTTAATGTGATTATGTTATTAACTGAGCAGGTCTGAAGTCTTTTAGTCCAGTTCCTAAATGTGATCCAGTTCCATTGGTTCCAGTGAGCCCAGTGGAATCCAGTTCCATGTTTTCCCTGCAGCCCTCCGGGAGGTCAGACCCTGTGGAGGACAGGAGGAAGCCGGCTTACGCACCGGTTTCACGGTGTTTTGTTGAGTTTTAGTGTCTCTACCTTCGGTCACGGCGGACCGGTGAGCGGCACCATGAGCGGCGCGGTGAGCCGGAGCCTCCTGCGGACGCTGCACACCGCCGGAGCCGCTCCTGCAGCCTCCCCGGGCGGCCGGGGCCGGATCCCGTCCTCCTGCTGCGGGCTCCGCGCTGGGCCGAGGTGTGAGCCCCGCAGAGGGCTGTCGGTGTCGGCCAGAGGGACCATGAACGTGTTCGACAGAGACATGAAGAAGAGGCAGAAGAACTGGGCTGCATCGCTGCAGGACGGACACCACTACGACTACCTGAGGGACGAGGTACAGCCCGTTACGTTACCGTTACGTTACACAACTACTCCCATACTCAAGTACTCTGATCCACCTTTTACTCACTAACATCTTATTTCCTGCCACCTTCTTCTTCTTCTACTCCACCAGAAATGAGACGGAAATGTCACACTTTACATTAATCTGTCAGCTGTAGTTACTTTATGAAGGACGATTTTTACATCCATG
>JAPZDV010000020.1:9713643-9734870 GCA_029814665.1 Acanthurus lineatus
TCCCACAATGCATCATGTTGGTGAGGTTTATTTCCACCAAGTTATTATCAAGAACGATTAGACCAAAGAAGAAATTTCAAAGAAAGAAAGATGTTTCACAGAAGCAGACGTTGTAACTTTATATAATATTCATATCATTACGATACGATGGTGTAACTGCACGTTTACAGGCTCCATGAATCCGTCCGCAGTGAGCAGCAACTTAAAACATTACAATTTATTTTACAAAGAGACAAACGCTCCAATTTACAAGGTTAAAGGCAGAGAATGACAACGTCTGGTGGATACAGGTAAACAGTTTTATCCTTTGTCATTTTTCTTTGGATGGTGGCCACCACACGTATCACTAATCACATCTTTGCTGAAGTATTAATACTAATTTGGAGTATTTTTTAAAGCCACATACTGTTTTCTCAATCTTCTACAGATGAAAAAAGGTTTGGCAAACTTGTTCCAACTGCTTTTAAAAATCCCTGCACGCTTGGCGACTGAATACGAGCTCACACACTTCAGGCAAATGTTCCTTTCATGAGGCAAAACGACACCAAAGCGTCTCTTTCTGAGACAAAACGGAGAGCTCGCCCTGCAGAGTGAAAACCAGGTGAGCTGTCGGAGGCGTACCTGTCGTCTGACAGCGGCAGCAGGGTGTTCAGACTCTGGATGTGACTGACCGGAGAGCTGCTGTGACTCGTCTTCTCCTCGCTACTGACCGAGTGAGTCCTGCTGTTTTCTTCCCCCTCGCTGATTCGCTGCCTCAGCTTCTGGATCTCACGCTCCACCCTTCAGAGGGCGAGAGAGAAGCGTCACTCAGACGGTTATCGGTACGAAATATTTCTTTTTATTTATACGTAACTCAAGCAAAAACCCTGTCACAGTATTTCACGCATGAATGAATGAATTGTTTCAAGCTTTTATCGGTTCCTTATAGTGTCGTCATGTCCTGTGGTTGCTTCTATTGTTCAAGTGTTATTTAAAATCTATTAAATACATAAAAATGGTGATGAGGGGCTGAATCTGAAACACCTTTTGTCTCTGATGATCTCTCAAAGTTTCTCAGTGTTTTGGACGTCATCAGATCATTTCAGCGTCTGATAATTTATCAGCTCGCTCACTTAACATAAATTATCTCAGTTTGTTTTTTAATATCTGAATGTTTTGTGAGTTTTATTTTGAAATCCTCACCTCTGCTGCTCCATGTCGGCCCCCGTCTTCTGGTTCCTGGTGAAGGAGCTCCGGTGTCTCTGCTCCTCAGTGTCCGGCTCCAGGGAGACGCTGCGCCTCAGGGCCGAGTGCCTCCTCTCCAGCCGGGCCACCGCCTGCTCCATCGCCTCCCTCTGCTGCTTCTCCTTCGACTCCAGGATCTCCTTCTCTTTCCTCCTCACCTTCTCCTCCTGCCTCGCCACGTTGGCTGTGAACTCGTAGGTCTCCTGGAGCTGCTGGAGCTGCTGAGCGCTGTTCCAGTGGAGGTTCAGCTTCTCCTCCTTGTCCTCCAGCTCCTTCTCCACCTGGTACAGCGTGTTGTCGAGTCCCGGCGGGCTGTCGCAGTTCCCGTTGCTGCCTCCGCCGCTGCGCTCCAGCATCTCCAGGGCTCTCTGCTTCTCCTCCGCCAGCGCAGGCAGGAGGCTGTCGGCCACGGTGGCCAGCTGACGCTCCTTGAACTGCAGTCTGTGCTCCGCCTGTTTGAGCAGCTGCTCCTCCTGGCAGACGGCCGTGGCTTCCTGCTCCCCCTTCTCCTTCTCCTCTCTGAGCTGCTGCTGTCGTTCTTTGAGGCTGCGGGCGAGGAGCAGGAGTGAACTCTGCTCAGCAGCGACCTCCTTCTCCAGACGCTCCCTCTGCTGATGGAGCCCCTCCTCCAGCTGGGACAGCTCCTTCACCTGGGCCTCCTTAAAGTGGGTGTATCTTGCCTGGGCGGATCTCGCCTCCTCGCTGGCATCCTCCACATCCGGCCGCTCGCCGGCCTCTTTGGCCCGAAGGAGCGCCTCCCTGATCTCAGCCAGAGCTCGGCGCTCCTCCTCTAGACGGCGAGCGTCCTCCCGGGTCAGCAGGATGGTGGCTGCCTCTTGTTTCTCTCTCAGCTGCTCCTCCAGCCTCCCCACCAGGTTCAGCTGCTCTCGCTCCTGCTCCTCCAGCCGCCGCCGCTCGGTCTCCAGACGAACCTTCTGCTCCTCGCGCTCCCTCTTCAGCCGTTCCAGCTCGCGGTAGATCTCCGTCTGCTCCGCAGCCTCCTGCTGCTGAAAGTTCGCCCCCTGGATCTCTGAGCACCGCTCCTTCTCAAAGCGCTCCTTCTCGGCCAGGAAGTCTCGCAGGCGGCTCTCGATCTCCTGACTGCGGCGGCGGAGGCTCTCCTCCTGACGGAGGATCCGCTGCTGCACCTCCTCGGACTCCTTGCGCTGACTCTCCACCTCCTGCTGCAGGCGCTCCAGCTCTGCCTTCTCACACTGGTGCTTTGCCTCCATTTCTTTAATCAGCCTCCTACAACAACAACAACATGTCAGCGTGAAACAGCAGCCGGTGTTTTAGAAAGGTGGACATTTCCTTCCTTCTTTCTTTCTTTTTTTATGGTTTCTGTTTGAACTTTTTCCATAAAGACAGAAGATCTGCAGATTTTTGAGTCTCGTACCTTTTCAGCTCCAGTTTCTCCAGCTCTTCTCGCTGCTGTCGCTCAAACTCCAACCTGTAAAAACAAAACACCTTCATCAGCTTCTTTTAACCTCATCAATAAAGACACACACACACACACACACACACACACACACAAGTATTTGACACCACCACTAGTGAAGTGCAGTCAGTGAAAGCAGCAGTCGACACACAAAATGAGGCTTCAAATGAAATGCAAGGCCACGTGGAAAAAAGCAACAGAACATTCTTTACTTTCAGACGTCAAAATGGAGACAGAAGCAGCGAAGTGAAGTGCAAAACAATAAAAAACAGACAGTGAGGGTTCAGGTTGAGTGACTGGACGAGTCGACAGATGTCTTTGTGTCAAAAACAGGACAGTTAGACAGGAAGTGGACGCTGAGTCTACCTGAGGAAGACGGGGCCTTTCTCAGTGAAGAGACTGTCAACAAGACAGGGTTGACACAGTTAATTTCAGCGGATTTTAACCTGAAAGCGTGTACAGGTGACAGGAAATGATGTGCTCAACAATCTAACAAAACACAGAGCTGCTTACAGAGAGCGAGCCGCTTCTGTTCTGCACAAACAACCAAACACATCTGCTGTTACATTCGTCTGTAATACTGATCATATCACTAAAGATGCTCACTTGTCTACAGTTAATCAGATTACATTTAAAGGAGGAAGCTTATTTTCTCCTCAAAGGGAGAGAAGGATTGGCCTGAAGGGGGCGACATGGGGAATAAATCATATTCCTGACAGGAAAACTGACAAACTGAGTGAAATAAAAAATGGTTGGTGCTCAATAAATGTGAGATAAAACAGTTTCTCTGCATTATTTGAGTAATTGTGACGAAAGATTTGGCCTTTCGAGTGTGTGTGTCTGTGTGTGTGTTCATGGTGACTGAACAAACGGTCACATTTCGTCGTGTGTTTGACTGAATCTCCTGCAGTGTTTCGTGTCTGTCGGGGCTGAGGAAATGCAGATAAACTAACTTGAGGTCTGGAGGAGGTTTGGTTGCGGAGGGGAGATGCACTGCAGGCTCTGAGCTGATGGAGACATGCAGCCGCTGTTTGTGTGTTCGTACACTCACCCCGGGTTGTAGAGCATCACCGTGGACAGGTTTTCACAGGACTTGGACAGATCCGTCATGGAGAGGCTGAACGTGGAGAGCAGACCGCTCTGAGGGCGGAAACGTTAGAGGTCAGAGCGTCGAACCGTTTCATGTGACATCAGCTTCAATCAGCCCCTAAACTGAGAGACGGTCTCACCTTTCGTTTCTCCCTCAGCTTGGCCGCCTCTTTCGGATGGTTGAAGCGAAACATGTTGGTCCTGCCGAGCAGAATCACAGCACCTGGACCGCAAAGAACAACATGAGCCGTAAATCTGTGCAGACTTACTCACAGAACAAAGACGACACGTGAAGACGACTGACGAGGCTCCTGTCGACTCACCTTGGTTGAGCTGCGACGGCTCCGTCACCTGGACGCCATTGACCGAACACTGAGCTCCACACAGCGGCACCAGGGTCACCTGACCGTTCTGGTTCTCAAACATACAGTGTTCGCTCTCCAGGTCCAAACCGTGAAGGACTGCAGGTCAGAAACACAGCAGAGACGATGAGAACTTACAGAGCGACTGTACGAGGAGATAAAGTGCGAGTGACAAACTACGAGAGGCGATGAAGAAGAAAAAGATTAAAAGTAGACGTGTTTTGATTCATGTGATAATAAAACACAGACAGAAAGTAGAAACACGACACTTGTTCTTGTCAAGAGATCAAACATCTTGAAACAGGAAGGACATTAATTATTTGCATATAAAGGACACAAATACAGCAATAAAGAAACTTCTGACGCCGTTTCTGTTACAAAGCTTCACAAGCAAAACTCACAGTTGCTGTAACACCTGCTACGTGCACATTTCTGTGCAGCAAAAAGTCGTTTCTGCTGATTTTAAAATGAAATCGGGTTCGTGTGACGGACTCACTGATGTCCTGCTCCGTGGACGCGTCCTCTCTGCCCACGTACGTCCGTCCCTCCTGAGGCGGAAGAAGAAAAACACAAAAAAGCTTCAACGTTATAAACACACAACGCTGCAGGAAACTTCACTCTGCTCAGATCAGCAGCTCTCATATTTGTGATTATGGGATGTTCACCAGATGTTTTTTCCTGCTTACAGCATCTTCCTTCGCTCTGGAGTGTTAATCAGAAAAGTTTCAGACAGTTTTTCTGATGTTTCATGAAGTTTTTCCTTTAAATTTAATTCTCCAAAACTCTGAAGATGTCTTAAAGAATGAAACATCTCTTTCTTAAACGCGTCTCTGGTGATCTCTGACCTTTAAGTGGTACAGGATGATGCCGGTGCTGAGCAGGTCGTCGTCGATGCCGATGAGGTGAGGCAGCTCAGAGTCCAAAACCACGCCGATCCCCTCTTTCCTCAGAGCCAGAGTCTCCTCCTGCAGACGTGTGGACACTTTTTAAGCTTCAGCTTTCATAAAATCAGTAAAATGTGTGCGTAAAAACTAAATATTCCAGATGTTAAACTCCATTTGTGCTTTAAGGTTATAAAGTGAAACTACAGAGAGCGAAGTGTGTAAAAGTTTCTAAATCCACAGACAGTAAGCATGAAGAACATTATAAACAAATGTTCGGGTTTACTTTGAGAATATTCTGCGTCTCGTTCCATTTGTTGGTCCATTCTTTCGTCAGCTCCAGGACCTGCAGACACAAACGAGTTCGAATCAGCAGAAAACAAACAGAAACCACCGGCTGACGAAAAAACTCTGCAGCAAAGCCACTTTTCCAGCTAACATGAGCTTCTGATAAACGTCTCGTCTGAAGCAGCAGTTTGGATCCAGAGCTGCTGTCATCAGACGCGTCGGTGCAGAAGTTTTAAACAGTTTGGTTTGAATCAGACATCAGACTCACTCTGGCTTCGTTCTGGTGCAGTTTCTCCTCCATGCTCAGAGCTGTGGGTGAATCCAGGAGAGCGATCTGACACACAAACACAAACACAAACACAAACACACAGATCAGAAACACTGTGACTGCGTCAGACGTCTGCACTTCAAACTGGAGACAAACAGACTTTAAACTGGTTCACGAAAGGAAACGAGAAACTCAAACAAAACCAGTTAAAGAATCGAACTGAAGAGGAACAGGGAAACATTTATACTTCCACTTTTTTAGTATTTTGATCTGTATAGTTTAAACTAGCAACATGCTGCAGATGGAAAAAAGTGGCACAACAGCACCTGATAAAAAGATTAAAACAGGACTGAAACAATGTCTGATTATTATATCAGCACTGTGATATGAGACTAAATAGTCAGCTAATGCTGAATCTGGGTTTTGTTAAACTGTGATATGGTTTAAATGTCATTTTCTTTACAGTAAAGTGATGAAATCATGAACTTAACACTGTTTTAGCTTTTCCAATCAGCACCTCTGCACATTTAGTCATTTTATAAACATTAGTGATGATTATTTGTTTTGTTGATATTTTATAAAAGGACTAAAAGTCATCCTTACAACACTGTCCCTGTATAACATCCTGATATTAGTTATTATTAGCCGATCACATTTTATAACCTTCTTCTTCACTTTATCTGCACCAGCTCTTCTTCAGGTTTACTTTCTTCCCTTTGATTCTTAACAAAATGTCACTTCAAATAAAGAAAAAAAGAATAAAAACGTGTTTTTTGCTTGTAAAAAGTAAAAAAATCTTCTTGAGGAACGAGTGAAATTTCTCATCTTGGAATAAAAGTGTAGTTAGATGTTTGTATTTGAGTGTTTGCAGTGTGACTCTGGAGGCTGATCCTGCTCCACCTGATCTCCACCTGAACTCCACCTGAACCCCACCTGGCCTCCACCTGCTCACCTGGTTGCCCTGAACCAGCAGAGCTTTGAGCCGGGCGATTTCAGCGCGCAGCTCTCGGATCAGCCGCACGTTGCCGTCCTCGTTGATGGTGGGTTTGTTGATGATGTTCTTGGCTCGGTTGGCGTATCGCAGCGTGCTGAGCGTCTCTCCGTAGTTCACGTCGGCGGGGGAAACGGCTGCGAACAGAGAGACCGTTTTAAACTTCTGGTTGGTGGATAAATTCGAAACGTGTGTGTGATGTTTGTAAAGTCAGCTTCTCACTGGCGATCATGATGGTCTTGGAGTTGCCTCCTAAGCTGTCCTTCAGCAGCCACGTCAGCACCGAGTCTCTGTAGGGGACGAACACCGACTTCTTCTTCAGGTTGGTGTTGGCGCCGTCCTGCGACATGTCGGCTGGACACAAACAGGAAACAGAACCGTCAGGTGAACGAAAACACACAGCGATCACAGTTCAGAGGCAGAATTCGGATCATCACGTTCTGATTCTGACCCAGAGCAGAGATGACGTTGCCCAGAGTGACCAGAGACTTGTTGATGTTTCCTCCCTCTTTCAGCCGGACGCCCGTCGCTCCGGTGGCGTCGGCTCGCTCGCTGCCGGCCAGATCGACCAGGTGGATCTTACTGACCGTCTCACTGGGCATCTCTGCGTCGAACTTGGCCTGAAAGACACAGAGACAATAACTCATCACTGTCAGAGAGAAACCATCTGAATCAGCCATGATGAGGAAACATCAGCCGCATCATCAGTGTGAAAGGACGTTAGCGCCCCCTTGTGAGCTCTGGGATGATGGCAAAAAGCTCAGAGCGCTGCACTAAAACAATGACACATCCTGCTGTTTGTTATGTTTGCATATGACTTTATTCTTTATCACTTAAATAGTTCTTTTTCTTTTCTTTCCTAAATGTTACACTATTTTTTTCCAGATGACAGCAGATCCAAACAGAAACTGAATTAAATGTTTTTAATTAAAATGTTCACATTAATACAGTTGAATAATGTTACTTCTGGCATAAAACACTTTGCTGTGCCTTAAATACAAGTCACATCCTGAAACCTACATTATATTTGATCGTTATCTGTGAATAATGACCGATACATGAATTGTCTTTGATATTTCAGATTACCTCTAAACATCAGCTTCACCAGCTGAAACCCACTTTGGTCTCCAGTCACACAAACAAAACCAGCCAAGAAAGAAGTTGTTTCTTTGCATCTAAAGTCGACGTCACAGTGATTTTGATAACAACCTGCACCAAAGTTCCTTCAGCTGCATAAATGAGATTCACTCTTTCCATTTCGTCGCATGCAGCTCATTTTTTCGACGTATCACAGCAGCAGTTTTTGAGTTTGTCCCTGAAGTCGGCGAACAGTTTCTGACCTGAGTGAAGTTGATGGTGAAGATGGCGTGCGAGCGGCTGCTGACGTCGTTCATGCCGGTGCTGGCGGTGGTGCGGTTGATGTTTCCAGCCTCCATCAGCTCCTCCACATCGCTGTAGTTCTGCACCAGGTGTTTGGACAGATCTGAGATCAGCAGGGAGGGACAGAGAGGCAGATTTAGCAAACCTGGTAAAGCTTTGAGTCATTTAAACCAGGCTGATGTGAGTCAGTCTGTTTTATTCCAGCCTCACCTTCCACATACGGCCCGTCCTTCGGGTGCTCTCGGACCCTCAGGTTGTAGGTCTGAGTGGATTTCCTCCTCAGCAGGTCCCTCACCCTCTCGTTGTAGATCTCCAGGTAGCTGAAGGCCAAAAAAAAACAGGAAAAACATGACAACAATCCCAGTTTAGAGCTCTGAGTCTCAGGTTTCTGTTCTGTCACATCTGCTGCTACCTGCTTCTCGTTTCTGTTTGCAGAGAAAGAAACAGATGAAGGATGTTGAAGATGAAACTACACAGCTCAAACAATAATAAGTCACATCCTCCTTTAATCGAATTTGGATAGATTTCTCCTGAAATCTGGTCTCACCTGACTTCTGTTCGAAACGAAGCTTCATCCCATCGAGTCGCCTCAGAGATTCGACTGAACAAACCTTCGCAGAACCTCGGGATCAGACCTGCGTCTCCCTGAAACGTCAGGACCAAAACACATTTCAACAGATTTATTCATGTCGAGAGAAACATAAAAACAAGAGACTGCTGGTTTTTAAAACATATGAACCCTGAAAAGCATCAGAGTCACGTTCACTTTCGGTTTTGTTTCTCTTCTTGTGTGTGTCCAGGTTTTTTTTGCATCATCTCGTCTAGTTTCTCTATTTCTTTCCTCCCTTCTGCAAAGTTCCTCTTCAGTTCTGAGATAAAAAGCGTCTTTACTCTCCTCTGCGTCTCCACATACGTCACCTCCGACAGGAAGCAGCAGCTCTGCAGCTTCGCCGGCCGTCGAGCTGCTCGTCCACCTCACAGCCGAGCGCAGATGAACTCAAACACACGGATGAAACCTCACGTGGCTCCGTGTGGAGGCCAAAAAAAACTCGTCTCTCTCACCAGATTCAACACAGAACTTTAGACTCAGAACAGATAAACTGTGACCTTTGACCCCTCAGACGTGTCCGGAGACAGAGAACGTTCAGGTCTGAAGGGTTTGGAGAGGTGGGGGCTTCGTTTTACATCAGTAAATAAATTTAATGTTTGCAAAACGCATTGAAATACTATAAGAAGAATATTGTTACAGCATACAGGTTAACTGTTCGTGAAAACAACGCTCTCGGCTCAAACGTCCACACAGATCATCTGAAAACAAGCTCTGGACTCTGAAGCTTTTCTGTATCTTTCTGCATTAAAGAGTCTGGAGTGTTAAAACGTGTGCAGAGTTTTGTCTCACAGGGTTTCCCATCATGGTGAAGGACTTCCCCGAGCCGGTCTGACCGTACGCGAACACGCAGGCGTTGTAGCCCTCGAACGCCGCCTTCAGCACGTCAGAGCCCAGATCTCTGAAAACCTGCAAACAACAGAAACATGTCAGCGTTTATTTCAGACCTCTGTTCTGTGTTAACGTGTGCATGAGGTTGCAAAACATTTCACCCCCCAGGTTTGAGGCTCATGTGACTCAGAGTCTCAGTATTGATGTTGCAGAGCTGTAATGTGATCCGTCAGAGCTCAGGACGAGCCGTTAGTCCACAGAAAACAGAGTCTGTTTGACCCGGAACAAGAGTTTCTGATAAATCCTCCGACCTTTGACCCCAAATCCAAACCAACAGGACATTCACAAAGCAGGACTGCAAAATTATTCATCAGAAAAATCCTCTGAAGCCTCTGCAGCTCACTTTCATCTTCACTTTACGTTACATGTTTCATCAGGATGTTTTTTATTATCATTATGATGAGAATAAGATAGAAAACTTATGTTTCAGGTTTCAAACCGAACACAGAAATCTGCATATTAGAGCTGAAACGATCTTTAGATCAACAGTTTAATCAAACCTGAGGTGGGTTTAAAAACTACAAGACAAAGACCGTGAAGTTTGTTCGATTTAAGTCGGACTCGTGTCGGGTTTTTCGACCCGTCAGCTCTTTTGTTTCTCAGCAGATTTTCAAACGAAACTTTAAAAAGTTTCTTCACCTTCTCCTGGGAGACGAACGTGGAGCTCTTGCAGTCCATGGAGTCGTAGGAGAAGTCGTACGTGAACGTTTTGGTTCGATCCCTCGTTGAATCACCTGCGATGCCTTCAGGGATCTTTGGAAATCAGAACACAGAGTCAGGTGTTGCATCAGCATAAACTACAGATTATGTGACGGATCAAAAAAAAGGTACCTTCAGGTTGACGATGGTGGTTTTGGTTCCTTCCATCTTGATGATGCATTTTGCGTCCAAGTCCTTCTCCCTGCGACAGATCAATGATGTTTATTGATCAACCTTCTGACAGCCATAAAGACACGAGACTTTGGTATCTGCTGACTTTATTACAGCAAAATACACAAACTCCTCCAGGATCAGATCAAACCAATAAAACAGGATTATACGGAAGCTGAGAAACAAAGTCAAGACATAAAGTCTGATGTAAATATTTTCTCTCCTGCGTTTAAAACTAAAGAACAAGGAAACAATATTTCTAAAACCCTTTAACTGAATGTGATGTGGTTTAACTCTCATGCTTCAAATATCTGTTAGATAAACTGTCATTTTTGTCTCCAGACAGGAACTTCAAACTGATTTCCGACATTTCGAACTCTGCTGTTTCGCTCTGTGAGCCTGTGAGGTTGTGATTGCCGACATCCTGGACGACGTCAATAAAAACCCACATGACTGGACTCGTTTTCAGCCGAGTGTTTGTTCAGTCGTGTGTGATCGTCCGTCTCCACCCCGGTTTGTTCTCACAGAAACATCTTTCATGTTTCAGTCCACGACAGCAACATTCGACGTCTGTCAGACGCTTTCGGTTTGAAGGTTTTGAATTTCAGACTTGTACAGAGTTTATGTGTGTCAGCGTCGCCGTGTTTAATGAGACATAAATGTGTCTGTTACCTCAAAGAAACTCTGTAAACTGAAAAAACACGTTACGTAAGCGTGTGTGTAGGTTGTATAATGGAGGTTAACTCACACACACACACACACACACACACACACACACACACAAGACGTCAACAATCAGCTTTTAAACACTCCAATAAAACCTGCTGACAGATAAAGACAGATGATCCGTGTTACAGTGTGAGGACAACAAATGCAGGAAATGATTAGCAGATTAATAAACTAATATTTAACAAATTCAGTTAAAAAATGTTGTTTTAGATTTCAAACTTTCACTCAGTGATGAGTGTGTGTGTGTTATTTAGTGACTTATTCAGGATATTCAACCTCAATGCTGTTTCTGCAGCAACGAAGACAAAAATAAAGACTGTGAGCTGTGAAAAACTGGCTTTGATCTGAAGGTTTCCACCTTAAAAAGGTTTTAATTTTGGAGCAGAAACCTGAATATGACCCGACCAGCTGATCACACGTTACAAAACACACAGTTTAAATGATACTGTAATAGATTACTCATTGTTGCCTCGTGATTTGGTAAGTGGGGGGGTAAATAGGGCAGCTGTTGAGCAATAAATAAAAGAGAAAAAACACGCAGGTGAAAATAAAAAGCTGTAATTTTGGTGATTTTGCTGAAATCTGCTGATGAAAGTTCAACAGGAGAGAAACTGTCAGACCTGAAAACCCCGCAGTGTGTCTGCTTCACCTGTCCTCAGAGACACACAGGTGAGAGTCTGCAGTTCGTCTCTGCGAAAAATACCTGAATGAACACCTGCCGTCCGTGCACGCGAGCCACGGAAACCACAGAAACACCTGCAGGCGCACAAAGACACCTGAGCGAGCGGAAACTGGAGCCAGAGGCCATTTAAAAGCACTCCATGTTATATTAATATGAAATCACACACCCTTTACAACGCGTGCAGAGCGGGGGGAAAGAAAATAAAACGCATTTCTGAGTCAGTTTATGTGATTTAAACCCCCGCAGAGCCCGCAGCTACACGCACACAAGCTAACGCCCGCAGTTAGCTTCACGAAATAATGACGTTCAGACGTTAAACAAGTCAAAACATGACGGAAAACGTTCAAAAACCACGTTATTGTGTTCAGCTCACCGCCTGTTCATGGGCCTGACCCGGACAGCGACCCGGACCGACGCCATGGCTCATCCCGCTCCCGTCGGTGCCGCCCGGTGAGTCCGCCTCGGCGCGCGGAGGGAGAGCGGCGCCGCTTCGCCGCTTCGCCGCAGCTGTTAGCTTAGCCGGCTAGCTAACCAGCTAGCATGAAACACTGGGGGGCGGGAAGGGGGGGGGGACTCCGACCCGCAGCGGGACAAAGGGGGCAAAAGTCACAAAGATAACGAACTCGGTGTACACGAAGTGGTCAAACTACAGACGAGATAGCGACGCGCAGAGACGGTACCGCCGCCCCGGTGCGAACCGGCGCACAGCCTCGGTCCCTGTTAGCAGCCCGTTAGCCGGTTAGCCGGTTTCATCCGACAAAAAGCAGGAAAGCGACAGGGAAACATCAGCTGATAAAAACATTGAAATCCTACGGAAGCCTGGAGAGCCCAGAGGAGCCGCCGCGTTACACTGAGACGCTGTTAATGGCTTTAAAAAGCGATTATTAACAAGGAAAATACATAAAAAATATGTGTGTGTGTTAAATATATACATTAATTTTAAAGGATATTTACTCTACAGAGAATCCATATTAATTTTAAGCAAAAACACCTATTATTTATTATTTCCAGCTTCTATAATATGAGGATTTGCTACTATTTTGGGCGTTAGTGAATGTAAACTGACCCCAAATTATGGATCTATTATTTGATAATTTTAAAAAAATCAAGGTTTTCTTAAAATAAAACAAAACATCCAAAAAATGTCTCAGTTTTGTTACCATAAAATGTCTGTTTTAAAAAAGCTATGTTATAAATACATTAAGGGTAGGGAGAGAGAGAGATTTTTAACTAAATACAATTATAACCTCTCCTGCACTATTTTTTTAAATCGCACAGCGCCTTCTTATTATCATCTCTTTCAGCTTTATGTCTTTTTTATTTTAAAGAAATACCCGACCATAAATACTTTTTCAATAGAAGAGCAGTTCTGTAATTTTTATTTTACTTAATCTCTCCAAAAAATTTTAAATAAAAAACTTATTTTCATTGTAAAAGTTACAGAGCAGGGTACTTACTTCACTGTTGTATCGCAGTTTATTATTTAGGTGCCTGTTCAGAGTAGTTTTATATATTTGAAGGCAACTTTACCTTTTGCTTTTTCTCATTATAACTTAAGAAAAACACACAGTTACGACATTTTAACAGACCTTGAGAAGATGAGCACATTAAGCATGTGGCCTGTAGTTTCACTCCCGGCCTGCTGGTGGCGGTAGAGCCCAGAGCGCGTTAAAGTCGCAGCGGTGTCGACGGCGCCAGCAGTCAGTTTCCTGTTCTGTATTAGCGGCGTGAGTGGTGAGGAGGTGAGTTTAATATTCATATAACTTTATATTATACAGTTTTCTCTGCTGTTTTATCGGTGGGATAAAAAAATTAGTTAAAACCGGTTATTTTTATATCAGACATTATTGTGTAGCAGCCCTTAAAACAGGAACGAGTTAGCTACAAGCTAACCGCTGCTAACGTTATGAATGAAGATGGCCCGTGTTGAGCTAATGCAATGCTATTATCAGTTTACTGGTGTTATTCAGCTTCCTAATACATGAAAAACACAAATTGTGGGGAATTAATTGCTGCAATATTTTGCTTTATGCAATATTTCAGCAGGCAACTTCTCTCCGGAAACTTATTTATGCCATAACCTCTGTTTTAGTGACGCGATTTATTTATGGTTGAAGTTGCAGTTAAAACAGAGAGTTTAGTAATATGAAAGAAGAATAGAAGTGAACCTTTCCTGTTCTTTTTTCATCAGACACCACCATGGATATCCGACCGAACCACACAATTTACATTAACAATGTAAATGACAAAGTTAAGAAAGAAGGTAAGTGTGACTTTACATGCTATCAGAATAAATGATGTCAAATTATTTGATGAATATGGCTTTGAAACACTTTTAATGCAGTTTTATTTTAGTTTGTCTGGTTCCAGCCTCTACAATGTGAGAAATTTTGTGCTTCTCTTAGTTTCTGTCAGTCTAAATCTGCTTAGTTTGAGGGTTTAAACTGTTGGTCGGAGAAAACGAGATGCTGGATAGAGCAGCTTGGTCTCTGAGGACCTGAAATAAACATTTGTCATCCTTTGTTGGCATTTTCAGGCTAATAATAGTAATCAAAACAGTAACAGACAGGTAATAATGATTCACTGCTGGTAGGCCTATAATAATGGTATGTATCAGTTAGAGAAACGCAGCACAAAGTGTGTGTTAGTAAGTTTGTGTTGTTCATCCATTAGCCTACAGCTTAATGTTCCTTTTCAAAGGTTCTCACAGTCTCAAATCAATATAGATGATCAGGACAGATGAGCAGCATTCTTCCTAAAGTTATTCCCTCATTTTTTGTTATGATTATCATCTTTATCATCAAGTTTGGTGGGTCGATTTGATGAGGAGACGCAGAAAACAGTGTGCACATCACATTGCACGTCTGCAGTCGGACCTGATGTCTCAGTTTGTGATCATCTCTTCTTGTCGTCCTCTTGCAGAATTGAAGCGTTCGCTCTACGCGCTCTTCTCACAGTTCGGTCAGATCATCGACATCGTGGCCATGAAGACCATGAAGATGAGGGGACAGGCCTTCGTCGTCTTCAAAGAGCTCGCTGCTGCCACAAATGCACTGAGGCAGCTGCAGGGCTTCCCCTTCTACAACAAGCCCATGGTACGCCAAGAAAGATGATTCTCACTTCAGGCGGCCTTCATGCTGGTCAAGGACAGTCAGAGGGGCATTTGTATCATTTTAGCGGACGCTAACTCGTGTTTCCTTGTTTTTCAGAGGATACAGTATGCAAAGAACGACTCAGAGGTCATTTCCAAGATGAAAGGGACGTATGGTGACAAGGAGAAGAAGAAGGAGAAGAAGAAGAAAGCTCAGGAGCCGCCATCAAGCGCCACAAAGAAACCAGCAGCGGTGAGTTTTGCATCAAATGAAACATGAGACACAGAATCAGACGGCCATTTATCATTTAGCTCAGTTTGGCTGAATGTGTCTTTAAAACATCACACACTTTGTATGTTTGAGTCATTCATTACATTTCTCATGCAGTGACGTTCTGCTGATCATCCTTCAAAGCGAGATCTTTAAATCAGTTTTCCAGCTTCAGCCGTCTCTGTTCATTTCAGTCCTTCAGGAAACAGAACAAAAAGCCACAGATGGCAGCTTTTTCCACACAGACGTGTTGAATATCAGCGTCTGGGATCCAAGTGTTTCCTGGGAAATCTTTCCTAGATTTAAACCACCATTCCTGGGAAAAATACGTTCAAGTTGTTGTAATTTTAGAACTTTTCATACACACTCTGAATCCTTTACAGTCATTTTATTGTGAAACAGATCAACTAGTGTTTCAGATTTATAAGATTTTTTCTGCTCTTTAGTCTAAGATGTTATTTATTTAATTACATTTATTAGCAGTATCATAAAATAAAAAAGTTAAAAACAGTCAATGCTGCAAACCTGCTGGATTTCTGACATCACAACTAGTTTGGAGCCAATAATTGTCCAGAATGATGAAAAGAAACGCAGACGAATGAACGACTGTTAAATATTCATTTATTTTCATTGAAGGAGGAGTAAATAAAATCATTATTTTAGTGTAAGTAGCAACATTAATGTTGTGGGTTGAATGTGTAACTTATGAAATTGATCCTCAGTTGAACAATGAAAATGTTACTTGACAAATTTCAAGACGAGTTTCCAAGTGAACATTTTGCTTCACACTATGAACTGAAACAATCTGCAATGGATGAGAGAAACATTCTGTTATTAAACTGAGTTTAAGAACATTTTAAAACACAGAAATTATCTTTTTAAAGTTTTAAAGTTCACACAGCTGCATTCTTAGTGAACTCTTTGTTCTTAACTCAGTTTCATCAGAAAATGTTCTGTATTTTGTTCATGGTTTGTGTTTGTTGTTTGTTGTTTGCAGGGATCAGCAGCACCTGTTCACACTCCTGCAGTTCAGGTGAGTCTGAACAAATCCATCATGAAGGGACTTTGTTTTTGAATCATGCGACAGGAGTGAACCAGTGTGATGATTAATGTTGTTGTCATAAAGTTTTCCACATTTTTGCACAAGTTGATGCTACAGCAGCTAATGAATGAAGTATCTTGAAACATAAAATCTTCCCTTTACATATTTAATAACATTTCTTTAATCAACAGATTAAATTCTCTTGTCTCATGTTTATCTGAGTTTTTTTCACAGTAAAGTGACACCAAATTTTTACAGACATTTTTTAAAATTCTCTTAAATTCTTCCAGTCTGAGTCAAAGTAAATGTAAATGTAAAATCTGGAGTTTAAAATGAACTGAAACTGAAAGTTCTCCTGAATCAAATGTTGTTTGTTGTCTGATGCTGACTGACTGACTGACTGACTGATTGACTGACTGACTGACTGATTGACTGACTGACTGATCAGCACGTCTGTTTTCTCCTCAGGTGCCCGACAACCCGCCGAACTACATCCTGTTCCTCAACAACCTGCCTGAAGAGACCAATGAGATGATGCTCTCCATGCTGTTCAACCAGTGAGTTCGCCGTCTGGACTTCCTGTTTGTGTTTAACAGAAACTGTGTGTGTGTGTGTGTGTTGACCTTTTTGTTCCCATCTGCAGGTTTCCTGGTTTCAAAGAGGTGCGGCTCGTCCCGGGAAAACACGACATCGCCTTTGTGGAGTTTGAGAGCGACACGCAGGCGGGCGTGGCCAAAGACGCCCTGCAGGGCTTCAGGATCACCGCGACCTGCGCCATGAAGATCACCTACTCCAAGAAGTAGCTCCAGGTTCGATCTGCGGACACAAAGAGACTCTGAGTGGGACGGAGACGGTCCCTGGATTTCCGTTGAGTTCCCAGATTTTTTGTTTTTTGGTTTGTAAATGCTACAGAGCTTCTTTGAAGTTCTTCTCTTTTTCTTTTTTATCTTTTTGTTTGGTAATTTTATGCTGTCGGTCACGAGGTCGAGCGGAAAAACTCTGACCTGCAACCTGTTTTGTAAAATAAAGAGCTTTGACAGAATTGTTGTTCTAAGTGTTTTATAACCAACTTTACTCTGTGTGTGTGTGTCTGACTTCCTGTTCCTGTTTGTGGCTCTCAGCTTGAAGTTCACTGGTTCCCAGTTATGATGTTGATCTTTAAAACCCACAGATGTGCAGTTTCATGTTTAAAGAGTTTCAGCAAAACAAACAGGAAATGGTTCCTTTGTTTGGGAACTACTTTCAGCGGCGGATTAATAAAATGCTTCGCTGTGTGTTTGTAGCAGCAGGCCAGTGAGTGTTTATGCTGATGACATGAATATAATGTCTTTTGGTGTGTGTGTCACAGCGGAGGATCATTTAAAAACCTTTAAGTGAAACATTCAGATGTAATTTTTATGTTTTTTTTTCCTGACATATTTAATCTGAAAACACAAACTGAATTTCAGCTCAGTTTCTACGTTTGAAGCTTAAAAAAAGGCCTCTGAAAGTCAGATCCTGCTCTTCATCTCTGTAAACCATTTGAAATGATTGTAATCGTTCATGAAATCAGGAAAATAATCTTCAATCAGCGCTGAACGCCATCAGAACCTGATCCAAAGCTTCAGGTTTGATCCATCACATCGTGTTCTTCCTCCAGCTCTCATCGATCTGTGTAATTTCATCCTGATTCCCTCTGCAGAAGCATTTTTCACCTCGGCGACCGACTCAGATTTATGTGACCAGAGGAGAGTTATCGATCGGCGGCCGAAGGAGCCCAGAAATCCACATTTAATCACTGATTCATGTTCTCACCAGGCAGACGGCCGCTTACTGGTGGAGGTCCGTTCAGTGATGGGAGAACTGGTTCAATCAGCGTGAATGTCGATGGTGACGGCTGAGTGATCTTAAACTGCAGAGATGAGCCATTAATGGAGGCTGGACTTCATAGATTTTCTCCCTGAAGGATCAAAACAGCCTTCAAATGTCCAGCTTGGTTTCCGTTCTGCTCGAAGGATGAAGAAGCACAGCCGTCACATGTTTGTGCCGAGCGGAGGAGCTGCGTTCAACCACCGAACAAATCCATCAAAACGATCTGTTCTTGTTTCTTTACAACAGATTTTTTGATGATCTGCGGTAGTTTATGCGTTAAAAACCAAATGAAACTGTGTTAAATCCACGTTTAGGAGCCCAAAATCCTTTAATGAACCTTCAGGCTGTTTGAAATCTGATGAGGATTTGTTTCCAAAACTCAGGTGAGCTTCTGATGCTGGAGGCTCTGAGATGCAGCCGACTTCTCCGGGGGAATCACATGTGTTGACTTTTAGTTAAGATGAGGTTTTTTTGCAGCAGTTTTGGTTCATTGAACTGAATCTCAGGACCTTTTAAAGCCAAACTTTGAATCCATCAAAGCTCAGCTCTGCAAAGCTGCACGTCAGAAGGTCAGAAAGCTTCAGAAACTCATTTTTTATTTGACTTTGATCACATTTTACTGTTATTTAAGTTTGTTTTTACACATTTCTCTAAAGTAACAGAGCATTGCCTCGTATTCAAGTACTCTCTGCGGTCCTGATGTTCTGCCGTCACGTCTGAATCCTCTCCTCCACACAGCAAAGATTAACATCAAGCTGAAGATTTAACAGAAAAAACAGCCAGAAGGACATTTTTCTTGTTTCTGGTGTTTAATTAAATCTTTTCTTAACTCAGATTGTTTTGCAGTCAGGCAGCTTCAGACAGTCTGTTCTGTTTGCAATGAAATATGAAGGAAAATCTGTGTTTTTTAATTAAACTCATCATTCTGGGCAAACATTTCAACAACAAACATAAATATGAATAAATTCACACCGAATTTGTGACACATCTTGTGCTAATTTATGTTCATCATCACAATTTAAGTTTTTCTTTCTGAGAGAACAAATGTTTCGTTTTGAACTTTGGATTAATGACTAAAGCGAAAATTCAAAGAGTCTGAGTTTAATTTCTCTCCCGCCCACACTGATGTCACAGCGTGATGACGCAGGATGACGTCACGACAGCAAGGTGAGAAGTTAAAGGTCTGCTGGATTTTACAGAATCACACTCAGTGATCATCTCGTCCCTGTTAGCAGCTTTACACTTTATTAAAGCGATAAATGACTGAGAGTGCAAATTAAAACGATCTTCCAGAAATGAAAAAGTCATTGATAAAGTGAAGAGGATTCTGTGTTTCTGCTGTTTCTGATCCCAGAAATCGTCTCTGATGGTCTCAGTGTTGCGTGTTTTGTTCAAGTACAACTTCTGTGACCCTCAGACTCCTTCATCTCAAACCATCTTCAGCTCGGCGTTTCACTGAGACCAACGCTTTAATTTATGACTTAAACGTTTCCCATGAGCCTCTGCTGTGTGTTTACTGCTGCTGAGCATCTTAGCATGCTGTGAGAACAGTTTACCTGCTCATATCAGCATCAGTCACCGCGAGAAGGTGAGAAACATGATGATCGCTTCCCAAAAGTGCGGCTCGGTCGCCCCCTGGTGGCCGCCAGCAGCAGCACTCCTGAACGGCAGGGCCGGTTCATTAAAAACAAACAAACAAACAAACGAACAGAAAAGCAGGTTGATTTATGAAGCTCCTGTGTGTCAGCATGCCCACGTGACCCCAGGTGACCCCAGGTGACCCCACAGGAACCCCCGCATCCTTCCGCGTGAACCCTGAAGATCTCCACCGGCGCTGCACGCGGGTGAGAGATGTTACATCACCGGAAGGAGGAGATGAATGATCCTCAGTGTCAGGCTGCACAGGTGTGTGTGTGTGTGTGTGTGTGTGTGTGTGTCGGCTCGTTATATGACGTGAACGCGCCTCGCGCTCCGCTGCTCAGTCAGTGGAGCAGCGCGCGCGGAGGAGCATCTTCAGGTCGGTTTCACATCATTTTTTTTTTAAATTTTGATTCAAATGTTTCTTGAAAGCGTCTTTTGTTCGGAATGAAACTCGTTTTCTTTCCGTTTAACGTTGAAAATCACGAACAGACTGAAAACTGAACGCCGCGTTTTTGATTTTACAGAATAAATGAAGATTTTCTTCTTAAAACTTGACGCAACGACGTCAGGATTCCTGTTTAATTTAATTTAATTTAATTTAATTTAATTGAATTACAAAGCTGTGAGTTCTGTGTTTAAAATGCGTTTATAAGGATTCAGGCTTCTCTTATATTTTCTGCTCTCAGCTTTTTGTTCTCAAGTGTTAAAAAACTCGAAAAAAAGACTCAGTTTGTTGTTAAAGCTGTCATTTCTAAAACAGAGGCGGTTCTCAAAGTGCGGTCCGGGGCCCCAGAGGGTCCAAGAGAATCCAGTGGGTCAAAAGTGAAAAATAAAATTAATAAAATAAAATTAAAATTTGCTCTTCATTCAATACTTTTGAGATGGAATAATGAGTTATAAAAGATTCAATCGAAATCAGATCAAAACGAACACAAACAACTGGACAAAATGTTCATGATCGTAAAGAATAAACTTACATTTATATTGAAAAATGACTTTTGGACATCAGAGTTCTGTAAAAATGGTATTTGTGTGATTTGAAGAAGAGTCAAAGCCAAAGTGTTTGACAGTTTCAAGTTAAACTGGACTGAAGTGAATTTATGTGCAGCTTAAAATCAGATTTATTGGACAAGTTTGTTTAAACAGAAAAGAAATCTGAGTTCAGTTTGTTGATAAAAAAACTGCCAAACACTCATGAGACTAATATTTCATAACTGATTCATTTAGAAACATATTTTAGCAACAACAAACATGATTTTATGCTTGTTTGGATGAATTTTGGTGCATTGCATGTGAGATACAGCAACATAAAACCTCAGAGTTTTGTCTTTTTCTTGTCAGACTAAAGTTCAAAACTTTTTAAAACAGATTAACTTTTATAAATGATAAAAAGAAAGGTTATGAATTCTAATTTTAAAAAGTTTTTTCATGAAACAAAGAATAAACTCATCATCACTTCTGACTCACTGAAAGTGTGTGAAGGTGTTTGTGTCGGAGTCTCCGTCATCGCTGCCTCTTTTCTTTCCTTCATCACTTTCATGAGTTGCAGGATTAACACACACACACACACACACACACACACACACACACACACACACACACACACACACACTCACACACACACACACACA
>JAPZDV010000020.1:9759468-9782633 GCA_029814665.1 Acanthurus lineatus
ATGCAGTTTTTGCAGAAGTTGTGTCCACATGGTGTGGTGACAGGATCAGTGAAAACATCCAGACAGATGGAGCACAGGAACTGATCTTCAGAGGGCAGAAAGTTTGCAGCAGCCATTTCTGCACACATGATGTGAAAGGAGAGAAAAACATTTCACTGTTAACTTGATGTAAAAAAAACCACAAAACATTGCATTTCCTGCAGCTGCTTCACATTAAAACCCTCCTGATTTACTGATTAAAAAACCCTTTTAATGTGAAACAGCCAGAGGAAACTGAATAGAAATTGGTAGTTAAAAAGTAATCTGTAAGCAAAAATGAATCCAGGAAATGAGTAGGGCTAAGCTCAAAACTCTGATCCGGAGATTCATATATAAGTATTTAAGATCTTTGAAGTGACACACACAGACAGACAAGTAAAAGCAGTTAAAGTTGCCCACTGAATAATCTGTCTGTGAACAAAAAGCCATACTTAATGCGTCAGTGTGAAATGAAAAGAGAGGATCTTCCGGTCTGAGTAGAGCCGAAGCTTTGTGTCAATCCTGGTTGTTGAATCTGTAAATATGATCAGTTGTACTCACCAGTGTTTGGCAGAAACTCTGCTGTTGACTGGATGAACTCAGAAAGGATTTTCTTTTAGAGAGAAAACGGAGACTTGTCTGGACTGCTGCGTGGCCGATTCTCTGACAAACTTAAGTTTCATTTCTGGAGAGTGACGTCGAGCTTCTCCTCCTTCCAGGGTTGCTCCGCCTTTTGCTGCAGCTCAGTTGGTTAGTGTCAGTTTTCTCCTGATAAGACGTTGCTTATCTTAATTACATGTGGCATAACTTCAATGTCAGCAAGAGAATCAAGATAAAGAGACCTCCAGAAAATTCTTGAAATGAGTGGATTTGGAAACTAATGAAGATGGAAGAAAAGGTTTCTCCTCCTGAAGACAAAACAAAGAGAACAGCTGAGGCTGTTTGTTGTATTCTGCTCATGTCTCACAGTGTCAGCAGTGCTGTGGTCCATCTAGTGGTTGCTGTGTGTCATAACACCAGATAGTTGTTTACACAGAGGCCTGATGTAACTGCAGGGAGTCATGTAGAAGCTGTGAGCAGGGCCGGCTGTGGACAGCAGGGGGCGCTAGGAAACAAGTCATAGAAAATGTACTGCCAGAATGTGGTTTGAATATTCCTGCACTCATGAAGCGAGCATCATCCTTCATAACATTCACTCACAAAACACACATTTGCAGCAGATATGCCTGAAATAAATAAATGTTTGTGATAATTAAATATGTTGACATTGTTTATCTAAGAGGAGAGAGAGAGAGAGAGAGAGAGAGAGAGAGAGAGAGAAACACTGTTGTTTTATTACCTGTGACAACACTGAGTTAGAGTTTTTACAAATGAAGTAACAGCATGAAAAAAGTACCCAGACTCCCTTAAAAAAAATCATGGAATTTTATGAGCTGTTAGGTTCAAAGAAAGTGGACAAATTTTTAAAACAGTCTTTGACTCTCAATCATGACTCTTGTAAATTTGGCACAAACCTTCTCGACTTCTGCACTCTCTTCTTTTTCCTCACATTTCTTTTGGCATCGCTGGTAAAATACTTACATCTTGATTAGCCATCATTCATATTCTTTTTTTTTGTTGTTGTTGTTTGCCATCAAATGGTACTTTAGGAGCAAAATACATGATTGGACAGTTTGTTGCATCACCTGTGCCAATCAAATTCATCCTCTGATTGATCCATCTATTGACACAATGGCCCTCTGGGTCCGACAGATGATTGGCTCGTCATGATCTGTTTACATGACTGTTACCTGACGTTAGTCTGACTGTGACTGACAGGCTGCGTCTACATCATGATGCAGTGTTTGTCCTGCAGTAACATGCTGATACCTGACTGAAGCAACCTGCAGGAACAGCTTTCAGATCGTAAACATAGTACTCTGTATTTGTAATGCTCTGTCATGGGACATTTTAAGTGCCTTCGGGGCCCTCTGGTGGCCACAGAAACCCTAAGTCAGATTTGTGATGCCTGGTTTCAAGTCTCAAAGTAAATATTTAGTCTAAAAGTTTGTCTTGTAGATGTTAGAATGGATCATGGTGTACTGAAACTGAGTTTTGTGATAATTTTACTCTTCAGATTTTGGATTATTTAAAGTGTCTCCACCAGGTTACCAACACAATGCACCTCCACTGTGTCTCACTCATGCATGGGTATCAGCAGAGTGATTAGTGTTGAAAGAGGTGTCACATGACCCGGTGTTAGGGCTTAGAGTGTTGCACCAGGAGGTCCAGTAGCACAAGGTTCAGACCAAATGGTTCAGTGAAAGACCAGTAGCTCTGAACAACCATGGCCAGTAGGAACAAGAAACCAGGTAAGTTTGGTGGCGTTGTTGTTGTCGTGTTGGATGATAAACGGTCTCTACAGGCAGAACAGGCAGGAAATAAGATATAGTGTCCACCACAGGTGTTTAAGGTGCAGCGTGTCCTGAACCTCACAGGTAGAAGTGTCGCCCAAACCTACTGACAAAGCATTTGTCCCAATAATCTCCTGCTGAACAGAAAGTTTGTGTGTATGTCTGAAAATAACTCCGTCTCTTTTCATCTCTGTTTCATTTCAGTTGATGCTGATGAGATTAAGAGGCTAGGAAAGAGATTTAAGAAACTCGACCTAGATAACTCCGGGTCCCTGAGTGTGGAGGAGTTTATGTCTTTACCGGAGCTCCAACAGAATCCCCTCGTGCAGCGAGTGATCGACATATTCGACACTGATGGAAACGGCGAAGTCGACTTTAAAGGTAAAGAAAAAAATCCTTAACACTAAGTCCTCTGTTGAGTTTAAACTTAATTCACAGACTGTGAAAGTTTTTATGATCCACATCATTTGTGGTCTGATAGTCTGCAGGCTCAGAAACGGCCTTTCATTATGTTCATTGTTAAAATTCTGTATATTTAGTTCACTTTTAGTTTAAATCATTAAGCATTCATTATCTTAAGCACATAGAGTAGAAAGGCTTCATATCAAAGCTCTAAATTTATTATCGCAATAATATATAAAGGTGTGAATAACCAGTTATTAGTCAAAACCATGTTTTTTTCCTTCTGTGGTGTGATGATGTGAAGTCATTTTCTGTTAATAATTTATTTTTTTACGTATAAACAGGTTTACAACTTAATGTGTTTTCTCTCTGTTGACAGAGTTCATCGAAGGCGTCTCTCAGTTCAGCGTCAAAGGTGACAAGGAGCAGAAGTTGCGCTGTAAGTGTTTAACACCCCCCAGATGTCTCCTGTTTAATATTAATTTAAAGGTTGTTTTTTTTTTGCTGAATTGAGTTGAGACTGTGACTTCAGAAACATCATGTTGTATTTTTGTGCAGTTCCTCATTTTATTGCTTTGTGGAGAGTTGAGTGCTGAGGTGGAGTAGAATTCTATTCTATTCTATTCAATTCTATTCTATTCTTTATAACTTGGACAGTTTAGGAGTAAATGTCTTAATTTTGAGAAATAGAAGGATTTTCCAGGATCTTCGTGTTTCTTTGCTTTAATCCATCAAACCTCATGAATAAACTCTAACAATGTTCCTCCATGTTGCCTCTTTGACCTCAGTTGCCTTCAGGATCTATGACATGGACAAAGACGGCTACATATCCAACGGGGAGCTCTTCCAGGTCCTCAAGATGATGGTGGGCAACAACCTGAAGGACACTCAGCTTCAACAGATCGTCGATAAAACCATCATCAATGCAGACAAAGACGGGGACGGCAGGATATCCTTCGAGGAGTTCTGTGCTGTGAGTGTTGACGTTCGAGCTTCATCACGTCTTGTTTTTAATCTCCGTCACCGGTTTGCTAAGTGCTAACAGCTAAAAGACAGAGCTGAAGAAGGAAAAACTCTGGGATGCAGCAGAGTAAACGATGGAATATTAAACATAAACTCAAATAGAGTAAAATGAAATGTGTGACCTCACTTCCTTTTGTCTCCCGCAGGTCGTTGGTGGATTAGACATTCACAAAAAGATGGTGGTGGACGTGTGACAACTTTGCTTTTCATTCACTGAAGATCTGCTTGAAGACGTCGTCCAGCTCTGTGACCCCCCCACCCCACCCCCCTCCTCCCTCGCTGGCTCCCCCCTCTTCCCCTGCCTCCCCCCTGAGCCTTCTGAAGTCAAACTTTACCAAGTGTTAGTGAACAGGAACTCTCAGTGACTCGCCGTCACCTCTGAAAAGCCGACAGACGGATTTTTAACGCAGAGCGACACTTTCAGTTTGGTGGAGGAAAGCTGGAGTGTGTGTGTGTGTTTGTGTGTGTAAATGTCTGTGTGTGTGAGTGTGTATGTGTGTGCGCGTATGTGTACTGTATGTTTTACTGGTTTTTCAAGGTATGTGGGTTTTTTATATTTATTTTGGTGTCATTGTTTGTATTTTTTGGAGAATCAAAGAGAATCCATCTTAAATACAGTAAACCTTAGTGGACGAGTGTAGATTTCAGAACAACACAAACAGCATGAAGTGCCAACAAGAAATTTTTGACATGCAGATGTAACTGTAATATTGAATGCATTTATCTTACTGGATTTATACATTATTTGGACTTTAAGAACATCTTGGTTTCACAGTCATGTTTGGCTAAATTCTGTC
Source organism: Acanthurus lineatus (assembly GCA_029814665.1). Classification (NCBI taxonomy): domain Eukaryota; kingdom Metazoa; phylum Chordata; class Actinopteri; order Acanthuriformes; family Acanthuridae; genus Acanthurus; species Acanthurus lineatus. The sequence goes on from JAPZDV010000020.1 coordinate 9,764,102, forward strand.
AGAAATAACAGGCAGATTGGGCACTGCATGTTTCCAGACAAAGTTCTTTGGCATCAGCATCCATATTTGTTTGCTTTTTGAGGCACTTTTGTGTTTTTAAGCACCAAGTTCTAATAACATTTTACATGTTTGAGTAAACATTATTTACAAGTCAGAAACTGGTAGTTATGTAACTCTGACGTGACATGAATTCAGCATGCTGTCAGTGACGAGTGCCTGCTGTTGCTGTTGGAGTTACACATGAAAACTGCTTCACATACACATTTGTTGATTTACTGCAGAAATCTTCTGTGAAGAGTTTGGAGTCCAAACAAACTCACAAAACTCAGATGTAGAATGAGATCAGAGTTTTTGGCATCTATGACAAGCGGAAACCGACAGGGCTGAAAAATAAAGTGCCAAAAACTGCAGTTCTTCAAATGGCCACTTGAGGCTGTGTCCAAACCAAGTCAATCTCCATACAGTCCCTCATTAAAATGTCAGTCAGTCAGCTAATAGGACTTTTAAAGTTAGCTGCACAGCTAATGAGCTAACTAGCTAACGGCTGCTACAACAGGGAAAGCCGTCCATCAGGAAACTCTGCAGCATTCAGCCTCCTCAGAATTATAATCAACCAACCAACAGACGACATCACAGCTACTTAAACCACTTTTTAATTTACACTCAGCAGTCTTCAGTCCGCCAAGAAAGACTCGTCAGTGTTTTCATATTTTCTGATCACTTAAAAGAAAAATAAACTAGGAAACATACAGACACTTCTCATAAGTATTACGAATGTTTGCTTGTTGAAACTTTAATAAACTGTATGGCCACTAAACATTAAACAACACGCATAACTCCAACAGGTTGGAAAGATGCATTTACATTTTGTAGTTCTTATTAGTTCTGTTCATTTCTTAATACAAGTCAGATTTCAGAAAAACAGTTTGGAAAAACATCATTAGCTTCCTCTGTAAAGGTACAGCAGAACGAGCAGAAACAAGCCTGTAAATGACTTTGTGAGCCAACATCAGATGTTCTGTAGTAAACTGAATCTGTGTATGTGCAGCCGCTCTGCTTCAGACAGTCACATCTTTACAGCCCAACGTTGTTTGGGAACAAGCGAAGCTGCTGAGCTCTGCAGGTTCATGCTGCAGGATACCTGCCGGACTGAACGCGCTGCAAAAGACTTTTATACCTGAAAACGGACGACTTGTGATGTATTTGCATGACGTGTGAACTGAATTCTTCTTCTGCCTGCTGCTGTTTGCATGTAGATCAGGTCTTACTGAAGCTCTTTTAAAGCTTTATTAACGGTCTCTTTTTAAAGCTCGAGTTTACTAGATGGGTCTCAAAATTTCATGAAATGAGTGTAAAATCTTGCAAATGCAAAAATAATTAACCTGTGCATGTGCTCAGTATGAGATCATATTACTGGTTTGGTTTGACATTGGCACTTAAAATACATTATTTTCTGTTGAGTAGAACATTGTTTTTATACAGTTAAAACTTTGGTGCATGCATAAATAGTTATAATATTGCCATTTTCTATAGAACTTAAACACTTAAATAATGTTTATCTGTAAAACTCTCATAATTTAAAAATGTGGTGAAGTGTCAGTTGTGTTATTATCAGATCAGTTATTTTATTGTTAGAATACTTTATCTTAACTTAATCTTTTTCATATTTAATTCATTTCGCATTTCAGAGTTTTGGCTCATTTCATGAAACCCAGTGAGACCGTGTCGTGTTTACATGTTTAATGGTGATTAAATAAACCTGAACATTTCGAGCACGTAGATGTTCACGATAAAAAAGGTTTTCACATGGAAATAATTGAAAAAAAAAAAGAAAATAAGTGTAATCATAAAGTTTTCGAAGTTGTCAGTCTCTCTGTATCAGTCTGTTTCTGTTAGTTTCTCCTTCCCTTCGGTTCACTGATGTTTTGTTTGAACAGTCGGTGTCAAAACTTCCTGCTTGTTTAGTTTCATGTCGGTGCTGAAAAGTCTCTTTTGGGTTTGTTTGTGACGGTTTCGGTCTCAGATTTTTACTCCTGTTTTCATCTCTGCTGCATCACTGAATCTTCACACGTGGAAAAATAAGAAATAAACAGAAAGTTGTTACAGACGCTGTGAACTTCACACTCATTTATAAATGTTCCAGGACTTTAAATGAACTTTTTGTGTTTGCATTTTCACTAAATCTTATGCTTAATGGTGAGCTTGAAAACTTGATTCCTGTCTTTGGTTGTAGTGAATTTAAAGAAATAAAAAAAATACTTTTCAAACAGTTTCTCTTTTAAAATAATTTAGAAAAACTGTTTTTCATGTTGTAAGTTCTGTTCTGCTGATATTTTCTGCACACAAACGACTGAAGGAAAGACTCTGGAAAAATCTGACAGTAAATCATTTAATGCAGGTATATTTGCAGTGATGAGATACAAAACATTGATGCACATGAGAAACTAAGTATTCGGTACTTAAGAAGTTTGCTTACTTTACTTCCTGTGAGCTCAAAACAATAAAATACTCTCGTCTGATTAATGGAACAGTTAAACGCCTCATGACGGACCTACTGCAGATGCACGACTCTGTTCCAGCCAGCAGGTGTCAGTGTGAGGCTACAAGTTAAACTACATGCAGAGACTCAACTTTGGACAGTAATGACATCAGCGGCTTCATGTGGTGACTGGAGACAGGAAGTTACTACGAGACTGTAATAATTATTCTTTAATATGCCCACAAAAATTAGGAAGGACATATGGAGGCCCATCGTCGTCAAATCAGTTTTTCATTATTGTTTTGTTCTCATAATTATCTATACCTACATGCATATAACCCATGTAAAATTATGATGATGTTTTCATAGTTTTGATTGTCATTTGAAACCCTAACAAACATTATTGGAGGATAATTGGATAAAAAAGTTCCTCACTGAATTATCAAATGCTGTGAATTTGTGATCTTTTAAGTTTAATATAAATCTTTTGAATATTCTTGTTTTTAATTTTTTGGTCTGTTTTGTTAGAAACAATTTATTTTCTTCTATAACTGATTTAAATAATCATCACACTTAATGAATTAAGATTAATCAGTAACCCATATAAATCAGATTTTTAGCAGAGGACGTCAGTGTTACAGGTCAAAAAATAAATTTAAGAATAAAAAATGTCCATCAGCAGAGAGTCAATACATTAAAACACAAAAAACTTTGATGATTTGTCATTTTGCTTGATTCACAGCACAAAGGAAATGCTTCAACCATAGATTAAATTATTGATCCTGTCAGGCTTCGTGGTTTAGAGCCCAGAGAACGTTTTGTTTAAAACTTTTACCCAAAAAATAATTACTAAAATCATTGTTAATTTTCTGTCAATCAATTAAATGTTTCAGCTGTATTATAGAAACTGTGGAGTAGTTTAATTCATTAAAAACAAAATATTTTATAAACTTTTGTGCTTTAAAATCTCAATTTGTAAAGTAACGAGTAACTGAAGCTGTCATATGAATGTAGTAAAGTAAAAAATACAAGAGTTCATGACACTTTCTACAACAAAGTAGAAAGAAGCATAAAAGAAGACTCCAGAACAAATATGTCAGACTACAGCCGCTTTATTGTCATTTATATATTTTCAGAGGAAGCTTAGAAGAAATTAGCTCATCATTCAATGACAGAGACTGAAATATTTTAACTTTGCTGACCTGCAAAACATTCAAACAGTTCCTGAATCATTTCATTCACTCATTCTTTTTTATCTTAAAATTTTCATATGTCGACAAAAGTTGTGAGACATTTTCTTGTAGTTTTCATTTTTAAACGTTACCTATTTTATATCATTCAAGTGAAAAGTATTCATAAACTGACAAAAGTCTTAACTGCCACAAAGCAGAAACAGCATGGTGTCATGAAGAAGAGACTCGTCTACGCTGAGTGAGCTGAGTTTAACACTTTGTTCATAACACTAACAAATGACTTCTCGACACCAACATTTAGTTTAGTTTAAGCTATTTCCCTTTTCGGCCAAAATGGAGATTCTGCAGGAATAACACCAAGAGTCGCACCAGATTCTGCTTCTAATGTTCAGCGACAGAAAGACTGGAAGGAAATAACCGAGAGACGCGTTTGCTTGATGCTGCGTTCAGTCAGAGGCTGAGCTGAAAACAAAGACACCAACGTGGTTGCTCGCTCGCAGTAAATCTGATGTATTCTGACTGTTTGGGACTAAAACACACTTTCAATAGTCAAACTTCTATTTTTTCAAAGGGATGATGACATCATAAAGTATAACAGAAGACATTTAGAGCAGATATTGGGTTCAGCCAATAGGATTATAAGTTCCTGTAATAAGGTCCCCCCCCCGTCTGAATGGTCCAATAGAGCTGCATGAGGAGGCGGGGAATCGTTGCCGTCGCTGCCAATTAAAAGTCTCATTCATACTCCCTCAGCTGCAACCTCGGACCCCCGAAACCGCCGCTTCTCCTGGAATCTGCTCATCTGTTTGTGATTTGGACTCCAGATTTATTTTCACACGAGCCAACATGAAAGGCTACAAAGCCGTTTCTAAAATGTCTCTGTGGCTCTCTAAATAATCTGAGCCGTAATGGCTAAAACGACATAAACAAGATTTCTTTAAAAAAAAAAAAAAGGGGGTTTTCACAGAGCATCCTGAGTGTGAGCAGAGAAAAGTCTGACTGTGCAAAGAGCAGATTGTTCATCAGATCCAAAGCAGGAAACAGAAAGTATGTCTGACTCAGAATTAACTTCTCTGTCATTTGTGGGATGTTTTTCTAAAATGATGCTGAAAAACGTTTCCCAGTTTTTAATTGAAATGTGGAGGGCTTTGAAAGTTCTTTAGTGTCTGCTTCATTTTACAACTGCTCTTATTTTGTCCTCTAACTGGCATCAGTAGGACTTTAGAGAGACTTAAATGACCCTGCACTCGCTGGCGTAGCTGCTGTTTGCCTGCCAGGTGACGTAAACAAATCGAGGACGTCAGGAAACGTCTTTAAAGTGAAACCTGTCCTGCTCTTCACCTGTGATGTCGTCTGAAAAAGCTGGACGGACACCAAGCTGTCAGTATCCTCTCTGATTGGCCGGGGAATAATTAATGGGGCAGAGTGAAGTGGAGGTGGGGGGTGGAGGGGGGTCATTCAGAGTTCAGCGCGACTCTCAGGTAACTTCATTTCACCTGCAGGTAAGAAGATCTGCCCTAAACACTTTCAGCCGTGTTGTTGTAGGCGTCAGGTGGGACGATGAAACCGCTCCGCTGCCCGGCAGGTCACCAACACACACACCCCCACGCACTCTGTGTGTGTGTGTGTGTGAGTGTGTGAGTGCATTCAGCTCTAATGTAAACAGTCGACCATGAGCTCCAGCTTTGCCCCTTAAACGTGGATGTTTGGTTTCTTGCAGCGAGAAACTGTATGTGTGTGAGTTTAAAGCTTAAACAATGATTCTATTAAAGCCTCATGAATGAACCTGTGGCCACCAGGGGGCAGGAGACCTGAACGCTGATAGCCTGCGACTTGTTGCCTTCACGGTTCTGGTTTTGTCTCTGAACGTCTGGCTGCTGTTGGTTTACACAAACTAACTTAGATTTCGAAGAGTACACGCCCACATTTATGAAGAGGTCATGTGAATTCACACTGCCACCAGAGGGGGAATGTAACTAAGAGCACTGGCTCTTAAAATGGAAACTCATCAGCTCCCCCAGTGTTTCAAAGTTGCATTACAGTTTATTATTGATGGCAAAGACAATCAGATCACTTTCTGTTCTATGACCACCATCAGAATCTGAAACATCATCACCACTTTGGAAAAGAGAGAAGAAGAAGTTTGTTCAATGAAGCTGTCAAGGGATTTTTTTAAAAATAATTTTATATGATTTAATAACATAATTTTAAGTTTTATACCTGCGGCAGGGGTTGGTGTCAGAGTAAAGGGAGGAGTCACACAAAACATCAGAAGAAAAAGAAAAAGAAAGTATCAATAAATTTAAAGCACTTTGTGTCGACTGCTTTTGTTTTAAAATTTGATCTATAAATAAAGACTGACTATTAATAAATACTCAGGTGACTTCACTTCCCCTTTGGTTTGAAATCATTGCAAACTATCTGCTGTGTATCATTTCCTCTCCTCCTTAACAGAAAATCTAAAAAAATCCTCTGATTTGAACCTGCATGCTGCTTATTTTTGAATATTCACAGCACAAAAAAGTTGTTTTCTTTAATACTAACAGCCTCCTTCAGTCTGTAAACACATTCAGAGTTAATTTTTAATACTCAGAGCAAACACAGCAGGTAATTCATCACGTGCGCTTGAATTCAACCAATGAGATTATTTCTAAAAAAATCCACTAAAATAAGTTTTAGAAATTTCACTTCATAATCTTTCTTTCCAGTAGCAGCTGTTGCGTGTTGTTTTTATAAAACACTGTCACATTCCGGACTTTCTTTGCCAAAATGGGCTCGTTTATAATTAAAATACAACTTCTTTTCCTTTACAAACGGAGTAAAGTGAATCCTGGAGTACGTTTGGGACAAAGGCAGCGTGATTAAACCGAGGCTGATTACATCTGCGGCCTGTGATTTGCAGCAGGACTTCAGTTACACACCTGTCTGCTGATAACGGGGCTCGGTTTACCTGCCGGGACGATATCAGCTCCATCAGACAGCTGCCAGACTGTTAATGAAGAGACCTGACGAGGCTGAGCGGACCCACCTGACCGCGCAGGGACAGGTGACCCCCTCCGCCTCACCTCCAGGTGGCGCTGAAACCTGGTTATTTAACTCCTCTTTTAATCATAGAGAAACATTCTGCCTGTTTGTGGTTCGTGGAGACCTTTTTTTAAAAATTTTCTTTATTAAAATACAAGTAGCTTTACTCCTGAACTGTACTTAAGTAATAACTTAAAGTATTTGTATCTTCCTTCAGTAATTCTTTATTACTCTCAGTTACTTTACACATCTACTCCACTATATTTCAGGAGAAAAAAAATTGTTATTTTCATTTAACTACATTAATCTGAGAGCTAATAGTTACTTTTCATATTTAGATTTACATAAGAAGCTTTTGTTGAGTTTCCAAATTGATACTTTGCTATAAAAGACTCAGAAGTAGATAAACAATCTCATCTCCACCAAAAACAAAATTAAAATCAGCAATAATAATTAAAAATGATCAAAAATCAGCATTAAAAAAAGAACACTGACTCAAACATTCTGCCACAAAACAAACATTTATTACTTTTGATACTTTAAGTACAATTTATGTTAATACTTCAGTACTTTTACTCAAGTGGGATTTTTAATGCAGGACTTTTACTTGTAATGGGGTATTTTTTCATTGCAGTACTGCTACTTTTACTTAAGTATTTTAAATAATTCTTCCATCACTGATTAAATTTAAGGTTATTACTGCACTGTTACTGAAGGAAGACTGTATTTTTCTATATTTTGTTTTGTGTTTATTTGTTTTTTCTTTATTAATTCTAACTGATGTTTTGTGGAAAAATGTTTCTGCAATGAAAAATAAATTATTTATTTTGCAGATTGTGTCAGAAGAAAAATAAATATTTTTTTCTTTATTTGATATGAAAGCATCTTCACTTTTAATTCTAAAAACATTATTGTAATATTATAACTCCTCTTTATTGTTATAATAATTTATTAATTTAAGCCATTTATATGAGGGAGAACTCAAAAGTAGCACGCTGTAAAAAGATGCTAAACTTCACTTCTTTTGAAATCAAAATGTATTTTTATGTTAAACTAAATCTGCAGAGTAAAAAGTAACAACTTTTTAAATAATTGGAAATAATGGATTGGAAAGTACAATGTTGGCAATACAAATAAGAGAAGAAAAACGAAGCAGGAAATTAAAATACAAAGTACCAAAAAACTGTACTAAAGAACAGTACTTGGGTAAATGTATTAGTTACTTTCTGCCACCACCAACAAACACTGAGACCACAGCAAACGATGAAAATAATGTTAAAATCTTTATTAGTCAAACACTTTTCATTTAAAGTGCTTTAAAGTGAACAAACTGACATCAGAGGCAGTCGGGTCAGAAATAAGACTTTAAAAAAAGAGAGAAATAAACTTGACCTTTCATCAGATCGTGAAGTCAGAACGTCCTCAGAGGAACCTTCAACAATGCTACGAATTATGAGTCAAAGCTCCATTTTCTATTTGACGACAGGTGACTTCACTTTGTAATCCTTCATCCTTCAGATCAAATAATGATTCTGTTCACAATCATTTTCTCTCTTAATCAGACGGGCAGTTTAATAGAAATTTACTTTACTGGCAGAGTTTAATCTGACATTAAAGGAACAGTTCAAAATGATGGGAAATATGTTGCTTTTTTCTTTTCATTAGTGAGGTAAGAGGAATGATGCCACTCGTGTGTGTGTGTTGTTCAGAACATAGCTGGAGTCGGGAAGTGGTTAGCCTAGCTTAGCATAATGAGTGGAAGCAGGGGGAAGCAGCTAGCCTGGTTCAGTCTAAAGTTGACTGCACCTCTGAGGCTCACTGATCAACACGCTGCATCTCATTTGTTGAACATGCTAAGATTTTTTTCTTTATAGACACAAAAACATGGTTTGACTTTAAAAATCGCAAAAGTTGAAAAAAAAAAGGAATCTGATGGAAAATCAGAACAGAAACATGACAAACATCATTTTACAGAATATTTACAGTTTAATTTTAAACAAACATATTTGTATGAAAAATGTTGGAAGAGCTGATTCAGAGATTATTACTTTTTTCCCACAGAGAGAGTCATTTGAAATGTTGGCCACTAAAGAACAAACAGAGCTGACAGCAGCAGTTTCTGTTTGGTTTCATCTTCAGGCAGGTGAGACGTTGTTCAGCTCTTTAGGGTTTGAGGTTCGTCGTCACGTGGGAGCTCGCGGGTTTTTGGCGGCCTGCAGTCGCTGTCGTCGTCTCTCCATCGCCTGCTGCTTCTTCAGCTCGATCTCTGCTGCTGAACATTTACCCACAACTGCAGAGAAAACACAGAACATACGGACACATGAGGCTGGAAGCAGAGTGTCAACAACCAACACTGTGACAAAAACAAAGGTTTTATTCCTCAAAGATGATTAAACAACATCAATAAAAAAATACCTGAACCAAAAATATGACAGAATAAATCCAAATATAATTTCATGTAAAAAAAAAATGAACTATGCTAAAAAAGGATGAATGGAAAGTCAGTTCTTTAAGAAGATAAAGGGCCTTTTAATTAATCTGAACATAAACAACTGTAGTACCAGTAATAATTAGTACTGCAGGATCTCTGAGACTGTGAGGTGAGGCAGCAGTGAAGCAGCAGAAACAGCACAGTACAAAGAGCCGCTTACCCTCAAAACCTGCAGGAGGTTTGAAGTTCACTCAGTTTGAAGGAAGAACCAGCAGCTCGACATCTAATCACATGACCTGAGACTAACTGCACCCCGTCGTCATGGGAACGATAGTAAACATGTCTCGGACCAACAGAGATCCTCCCCAGTACACGTCAGAGATGATGTATGTATGTTAGTGTAAGTGTCAGTGAATGCAGCGCGACAGCAGCAGTAAGCGTCTTCTCTCGCTAAAGTTACCATCACCTGCCGGCTTCACAAGTGAGATCAAATGTTTAAAGAAAGACGAAGAATATAAATCGTTTCTCTTGAAATGAGAAAGGATGCAGAAACATTTAACTATCAACGGGAGATGCCATCTATTCTCCCTATAACAACAAATCTGTGCTGAAATCAGCAGACGCAGAGCTGTCAGCTGTTAGCAGCAGAGTCCTGCTGTGTGTTTGGCTAATGGAGCTAATGAAGCTAACAGCTAAACACACAGCAGGACTGAGAGTTTCTGTTCAGACTAACATGAAGCGTTAAACAGTGAACGTTAACATAACAACACAACAAGTTTACAGTAAATAAAAGTATTTAAGTACTTCAGCTGAGAGCAGTTTGCAGGTTAAAGTGAGTTTGGAGTTACAGACGATAACAACGACAGATGAAAATGATAAAAATGTCAGTCTGGAGCTCTGTGAGCAACTCACTTATCATTCTTCACTGACTATTAAAAACCCAGAGAAAGTGCCAAAATATAAAATATCTTAGTTTAAAATTAAAGTCTGAAAGCTGTTTAAGTGATAAATTTGCAATCTTCCAGCTGGGGAATTTGAAACATCCAAGGATCTCAGTGATGTGGCGGGAATTCATCACGTTAATTTATCCTGAATATTTTATCATGTTGTTTTTCTGTGTGAGCAGCTTCGCTCTCGTGTCCCTGCTGTCTGATGTGCTGTGATAAAACTGAGTGTGTGTGATGGAGGAGGCGGCTCCGCTGTGTGGACGTGCTCTTACCTTTGTTGCTCACTGTAGAAACTGGGTTGTTTGGCCTCTTAAAGGTGAACTGCTCCTTGCAGGTGTTTCATGACGGGGCTGCCTGGACTCTGCTGCTGCTGCTGTTGCTGCTGCTCTGAACACGAGCCGAACCGTCTGTGGACCCTGATGTGTTTTTTGCTTGTGTGAACCTGAAGGAATCCCTCGCTGTGTTCGTCGGTGCACCGGCAGTAATGTTGGAGACAAAACCAGCAGCCAATGAGCTGCCAGCTGCTCTGTCTGAAGCACAAGGACGAGACATTGGTGCTTGTTTTTGGGGAAAGGTTTGCTGATTGGCTGGTTGTGTCCTGTTTTCCCAGATTCTGTTGGATGGTTGCAGAACTGTTTTCTGGTTTGACACAGAAAGAGTCTGTTTGGTGGAAACGTTCTCCACATTCTGGATCTGATTCTCCACATCTTCACACATTTCACACAGCAGGTCGTCGTCAGCCGGGTCGTCCCAGACCGGGTCTGATGAGAAGAACGAGTGCAGGTCGTCATCCAGGAGGTCGCAGGCGGCAGGAGCCTTGTGGTGAGATGAAAAGCTTTGAGCTGTTTTGGTGGCTGATGTGACTGACACAGTGGCAGCAGTCGTGTTGTATTTGGCACTTGAGCCTGCGACAGAAGTCTTTTGCTGGAACTGTGGTTTCTGAGAGTCTGACTTCACTGTGTTTGATGTTTTCCAGGTCTGTTGAGATCCTGCTTCGACTGAAGCTCCCTTACTGGATGAAAACCTGCTCTGCTGAGTGTCTTTAGCTGCTGTTTCTGAGCTGTAATCAGCCTTCAGGCTCGTCCATGAGTCCGTCTGGATTCTTCTGGCAGAGAAGTCTGGATTAGACTGAAGTCTGAAAGTCATTCTTCGTCTTGTGTCCTTTTCCGCTTTAGAAGCAGCTGATTGGCTGAGTCCAACATCTCCCCTGATAGAAACATTAACTGGACCTTCCCTTTGATTTTTTGTTTCACTGGAAGGTTTCTGGGTTGAGCAGTGCTTTGGAGCAGAGAAGTTCTGTGGATTTTGTGTCATCTCCAACACCAGTGAGTCATTTAGCAGGTCATCGTTTTCCCAATCATCCTCAAACTCATCGACGGCCAAAGTGCATTTAGTGGTTATTGTGGAAACACCAGAGCTGGAACCATGTGAGGAAGCAGGCGGTTTTCCAGAAACCTCTTTAGAAGATGTACCCGAAGCAGGTTTCACTTGTGACGTCAACTGACTCAGGTTTCCGCTCACGTGTTGAGTCGGTCCGTCAAACAGAAAATCCAAATCGTCCTCCATGAGCTGATGTGCGTTGACCTTTAAATCTGTCCCAGCTGCTGCCTTCACAGCTGGTTCAGCGTTTACAGGAACAGAAGGTAAGAAGACATTTTGATCACCATTCTCAAAGTCCAAGATGCCCTCTGGCAGGAGCTCCGGGCTCTGCTGGTGCAGCTCCTCCACTTCTTCATCCTGACAAAACATGTTGAAGTCAAACTGTTTGGCCAGTTTCAGCAGGTCGTCCACAGCGTTTGGCCTGTGACAAACACGACATGACTGTGACTCTCATTCACTTTAGGGGGAAAAGAGATTACATTTTCATTTGAACTGGTTTGAGAAAAGCAGAATCTGTTTAAAGGATTTCTCTTTGATTCTGGGGCAAAAGTTCCATCAAGAAATCAGAGTTTAATGAATGAAATGTTTTTTTTTTCACCACAGAAGCTGTTAAAACTGTAGCTCTTTGAGACACTTAGCTTATTTGAATAACTTTCTTTGTTTCTTTCGTTTACAATTTTCTGGTGTTTTATTCATTTTGTTTTGACATCACTTATTAATCTCCAGTTTTGATTGTTTTGGTTTATTTACTTTTCATTGTCATGTGACTATGAATTTCTTTGCCCATTTGGCTTCATGTTCCATCATTTTATTTTCATAATTATAAACAACCCTTTTCTCTGTGTGAGAAAATCAAGACCGTGAACCTGAAAGAACTGTACTTGTCCAGATCACGTAAGAATGTTTAAACACGTTTTGTGCATAAATTCTACCAACAGTGAGCATTCAAAGAAAAGAGGAAGTGATTTGGTGAACAACTGCCTGCAGTTTCAAAGCAGAGGTGTGAAACTTTTATGGGACATGAAAGATACCACATGTACACACATTTACGTTACAAGTATGAGTGTTTTCAGCTGTAAAAGCAGGATCATAATTTGTACTTTCTACTTAAATGTGTCTCTTTGTTTATGTATCTAATTTAGTTTCACACAGAGTAACGTGTATCAGCTAACATGATGCTGATGCAGGTTTCTGAAACCAAGATACTGTCTGTATCATGTATAAAATAAAACCAGAATGCTCCAAAAAACCTGCTTAGGATACTCGTGTTCATGTAAACAAACTCACTAAGGTTTCAGCATCAAGTAACAGAAACAGATTCTGGGATTTTGTCTGAACAGAAGTTCACAACCTCAAAGTCTAACAGCCCCACTGAACCTGCAGACATCATATGAGAGGATGAAGATGAGAGCATGAAGCTCAGTCAGTCCATGGCCTTGAATTCTCCACAGAGTCAAAAACATCACAGCAGAGACACAAAAAACAGACCTGGACTGCATTTGCCGGGTCAGTTGAACCTACCTCGGAGATTTCTTCTTAGGTTTGGGAACCTGAACATCTGGCGTGCAGGGAATGGAGGCGCTGTCTCCGATCCACTGCTGCAACGTCGGCTCTGCAACCTCCGGCCTGCCATGCTTCAGAGAGACAGCACAACAACACAGAGCATAAATAAATCTGAATCTGCTGATCTGAGCCGTGATTTGGGGCAGCTGTGACCAGTGAAAACACTAATAATTGTCCACAAAGTAGGTCCAAAAACCAAAAACAGAAAGTTTTAAAGGAGCGATCATCCCACCAGCCTTGTTACTGACCTTTGGAGCGATCCTGCTGACGATCTCTGAGATGTCCACAGTGCCGGCATGCTGTTTCTTCCCTCTTTTGCCTAAAGAGACAAACAGAATTCTCACCCACAAAACCAACAACAGTTAAAAAAACAGAAAACAGAGGATGTTAAGTTTTGTGGATAATTTTCTGTTAGCTAATTAATTAATTGTTCAGTCACTGAAGCAGTAACTGATGAATGAACCTAAGGAAGCACTCCTCATAAATATCCACAGTGGAAGGCTGAAGTTTACCCAGCCTGCTTGGCGAAGGAGAGGTGGCGTCCCAGATAATGTCATGCTGAAAGTCGGAGTCGTTGTGTGGAGACTCTCCACTGAAACCACCACTGGTTCTGGATCTCGGGATTCTGATCGGACTTTTAAACTCTGGAGGAGAAGAAACACAAAGAATTGATTTACAAACAAAACAGTGATTGCTCGGCCTGTTAGACTTTTTTAACTCTGTGTCAACCTCCTCTCTCTTTGTCTGCATAGAGGTCAGAGGTCAAAATTCAAAGCTGGTAAGTGTCTTGCTCTTCAGTGGGACAAACAAACTGGAAATACTTAACTTCAAATATTCTGTTCTCTCACTGTTATGCAGCCTTAAAGTGTATTATATTCTATTGACCTGATAAATGTACACAGATTGGATTATTACTGGATTGCTAAAGTCTAGATCTCTGTTCATGTGATGTACTAAGCGGTATCCTGTTCTCCTTAAAAATTCTGCCCATTATTTCAGAGATTTCTTAAGTTACTCGAGGCTTCTTCTGGTTGATGACACAAGAAAAAGGTGCAAGCAATTTATTAGTTTACTTTTTACCATGATAACAGCCCTGTAGTCATTTTGTTATGTGCCGAATTGAATGTTTTACGGTAAAGTTTGTAAAAAACACATTTAATCTTGTTTTCTAATGTAGGAAAGCCCGTGGATATATAAGAACATCTTAAACTGCAAGGATATTAAATGGAGTTTGGCATAATTTATCTACATAGAACAGACCGGGACGTTGTCAGGGCTCGTGCGCAGCAGACCGGAGAATGGCGGGCAACCGCAGAAAACAACTTCAAAATAAAAGGCCACAGCGACGCTAAATAAACAGATAAAATTACTTACCAGCCTGCTGGATCTTTGGGGAGTCGCCCCTCGCCGTCTGTGGCGGCTGACTCTGCCTGAAGCTCCTGCTCAGTCGGTTGGGTTTTGACGGCTGCTGCCGCGGGGAGCCTCTCAGACCAGCCGGAGGGTCAAACTCCCCGCAGCCTCGGTTCATCGTCACCGGCGGTTACCCGGAGATCCGTTGTCGGTCCGCCGGTCGACAGTTCGCAGTTTAAACTGAGTTTTACTTTGTTATTTACACTTTATTTTCTTGTTTAGTTCAAGAGTCGGCGGAGTTTTTGAGCGTCCCGCCATCTTGTTGTTCCCAGAATGCATTTCGAAGGCGCGTTCAAGAGCAACAACGTTACGCGGACACTGCGCTCAAAGTTTCTGTATGTTTTTATTATCACCATAACAACCACATAGAAGTTTTTGTAAAAATATTATAAACCGCTCAGATTACTAAAATCCTTTAAACTGAAGTTGCTGCGGTGCTAAAAGTACTCGGATATTTTACTTAAAGTAGCATTCCCCAAAGTATGGGAGCCATTTCACAGTTTAGGTAAGTTATATTCCTGCATATAAGATTTTGTGTAAAAGTACAAAGTTATTAGCTTTAAAACCGCCCACTTAAATGTACTTAAAGTAAATGTAGCCTTGTGCAAAATGGTCAATTTTAAAATATTTTCCTATAAAGTTACTGGATCATTATGAACACCTCACTAATGTTTACATCACTTTTATGTTGCAGCTTGTGGTGAGCAAATTATTTAACTGCTGGTTTATAGGTCTATTTTTACTCTACTATATTTCACTGGTAAATAGGTTACTGTAGACTATTTACTCCACTACATTTGGACAGCTGCAGTTAACATGCAGATTAGGGTTTAAACCTGCAATAATCCTATTAAATATAATGAATTGTTGTTCAGTGGGTCAAATTAAAGCCACCCTGTAAAAATCATGAGTAAATTAGCTCTGCATCTGCTACGATGAATAAAAAGAATTTGAAAAATGTATTTATATCAGTTTTTTACGATATGATACGATACGATACGATACGATACGATACGATACGATACGATAGGGAAATTTGTTTTGGACTCGTATGCTGCGTACAACATGCCTCCACAGTGTGATAAGACAAACAACATAATGAACTGCACATAGTCAACATTGCACATTACAAGATATTGCACATACAAATACATAACACATATCGCACATTGCACGTATTGCACATACCCTGTGGTAAAAAACCCATGGAAATATTGCACAATATTTCCATTTTTGCTAACTTATTGATCTGAATCGGAATTGATCTGCTGTGGTCTAATGATGCGTTTAACAATCCCTGTGACTGAACATCAGAGATGTGGAGCGACGGAGAGTCTCAGTCGATGGAAAGGAGGCAAAGGACAGCGGCAGCAGCGGCAGCGGCGGCAGCGGCGGCAGCGGCGGCAGCGGCGGCAGCGGCAGCAGCGGCAACAGTAGCGGCGGACGTGGCAGTAGCGGCAGCAGCAGGGGTTGTTTTTGAAGCTGTTAGCAGCGGCTCGCCTCCTCCTCCTCCACCTCCTCCCCCTCCACCACCGCTTCCCCAAAGGACGGATTAGCTCGTCCCATCCCGCTGGGCCGACAGTACATACACACTGTGATGTACACACAGTGATGCTGCTGCTAAAAAAACAAGTTCACTTCAAAATAAGACATTCACTCCTTAGAGAAAACACATGCAAAGTGACTGAGAGCACTGGATTTTTGACAGATTACTGCGGAGGCAATGGAAGCTCATTATTGACAAAAATGCTTTGCGAATTTGTTATGATTATTACATTTCCGAGAATTATATTTTATAAACTTACAGAGCAGTTAATGATATTAATATAAGATGGTAATCGAGAAAACACAAACTGCTGGTTCTTCATTTGCTGGTAAAACAGAAAAACAAACACCTTCACACATCCAACTGATCACTGCATGAAGTAGGTGTGAATGTCCAAAGTCTGTGTGGAAAGGACCGCCGCTGCCATTTTAGAAAAGAGATTTATTTAATTAAAGATCCAGTGTTTTTGAATTTAGGGGGGGTTTATTTGTAGGATGTGACTGAAATTGATTTTATTATATTTGAGTATGTTTTCATTAGTGTATAATAACCTGAAAATAACAATTGTTGTGTTTTTATCAACAGAATGAGCGTTTTTGTAACCAAAGAGGGAGCAGGTCCTCAGGACGGCGTTCATGTTTTTAATAATGAAGTGGTATTTGTTCAGTCCAAAAAAAATAAAATAAATAACCTTAAGGTGTTTAACAAAATAAACATTTTACATGCAGCCTACATCAGTTATATTTAATAAAACATGTTTATATGACGGTTTAATCAATAATTCATCCTCAGTTCACTGTTTTCCAGAGTGCAGCTCTGTTTCCAGCTCGCCAACTGTGGTCTGAGGTGAAATCTGAGCGTTTCATCACCGTCCCATCAGGCCGCCGAGCAGACCCTCCGCCTGGCTCGCAGCCAAACACAGATACACACCATCAGAGTGTTTCATGGCCTGTGGGTCGGAATAGAAAACCCTGCTGCTCTAAAGAAAACAGCAATGCACAGAGGAAGGAATCTGTGGCAGATCTGTCAGGAAGGAGGGAGGCGGCTACCTGGTTTTTGCATTACAGTGGCAGCGAGCTAAATGGCTCTTTTCCCCCCGGTGGATGTGGTCCGTCTTTGAAATATGATCCGGTTCTCTGGCCGAGGCTCGTTAGAAAAGGCCTGAGCACTTTGAGGCCGGCGGATCAGAGAACAGTGTCAGATATGCTGCTCTGTAATCTCACCAATCTATCACTGTCTGCTTAGAAGTGCCAGAGAGCCTCCAGGGTGCAAACTGCAGTACCAACTCTGACCTGAATCAAAGCCTCTGTGAAGGCGACTGTGCAGCCAGGAGGCCTGAACAACGGACAGGACTTTTACCCAGGACCTGGACTTTGTTCTGTCTTTACAGTTTTTAGTTATGCTGCTTTATATTTCCTCCACATTTATCTGACTGCTACGCTTTGCTTTGCAGATTAAGTTTTTGCATTAAAGAACACATGATAGAGCTTTAAAATATGATGCTTTATTTAAGACACTACCAGTTGTTTCTGAACCTTTTTGTCTTGAGACTTTTTTAAAAAAATAAATGTTTTACTTTGGGCTCTTAATCATGTTTTAAATCTTTTATGTTAGCAGTTCAAAGGCTCCTGATTCTTGATTCTAGCTTATTTTTAATAATAAAAGATCTCAGATTTTAACAGTGTTTTCAGTCTGATCTTAACTGATGTACAAAACTACCAGACATCGTTTAAAAATGAACCTGAACGATCCTTTTAACACTGTCACCATCGAACTGTCTCCCACAGAGGCAAAGTGAGAGTTTTTCTCTCACAGTGAATCTGATCCTCATTGTTGCACCTTTACATCATCCAGCAGATCTTTCAGGCGCATATAAACACGACTCCCTTCATTTATTGGCCTGTTACTGCTCTCATGGGGCTCCTGTGGATGCTTCAAGTCCAGTTTGGAGTTGTGGTTTTTAGCAGCATCGCTTCACATGGCAGCTTCTGGTGTAACAGCTCATTATGCAGTCATTTTCTTTTCGTTCATCCTTCGTCTTTTTTTTAATCTGCTCCCTCTGCATAAGCTCTCTGCAGATTAGAGCCATGAATTCCATTAAAAGTTTAAACTGCAGATTAGTTATAAATTTAACCATACAACAGTTTGTATTTGCACATCTGAAACAATTAGTGGATTATTTAGTTAATTATCAACTATTTTCAGTCATTTTTCCTGCAGAATCACTTCCTGTTGCAGCGTCTCAGATGTTTTTCCTCTGAATGATGTGAATCCTGTGAGTGTGTTTGTAATAATGTGCAGCTTTGGACTGGTGGTTGGACTAAACAAACACAGTGAAGGCATCACTTTGGGTTCTTTGGCTCATTGTGAGCACATTTCTCACTATTTTCAGAGTTCGGACAAAGCAAACAATCAATGGATTACACTCTTTATTAATGGATAGCCCCTTGAGATGAACCATCTAATTTTCAAGGGGGTCCACCAGAAAACATACAGTACAATACAATACAACAACACAGTCACAAACAACATACACACAGGCTCTCAGTTACCACCCCA
>JAPZDV010000020.1:9843884-9861485 GCA_029814665.1 Acanthurus lineatus
AAAATACTAATAGGTAGGATGATAAAACCAGAGGTGGAGGGTAGGATTATTAAAGGGTGACCAAACAAAATAAAACAGTAAAAATAAAATAATATAATTCAAAAAAGACTAGAAAAACTTCGATCAGATAGTAAAAAATTCAAAAGATTATGAGCCAAGTAACGAAACTGACAAAATTTTAAAAACAACCAAAACGCAGATCTTAAAAATACAGTTGGTAGCTCATTATCACCTTGCTGCGTAAACGCCCATTGCCTGAGGACTACACTACCCATGACTCATATCCTCTGGTATTTCCGGGTAGGTATTGCTGACAGCCATATTTGATTCGATTATGCTGTTCTGCCTGCGACAAGCGGTTTAGCCAGTTTTTGACAGAAAAACGGTGTCTTTTCTTCACTACGAGGTCGACTTGAAGGTTAACCAACGACGAAATCCAGCTGCATTCACAATAACAACAGTTTATAACCTGTAGTCAACGATGAATCCCGAATAGTAAGTGGGAATTTTGATGCCGTTAATGACAGGTCCGGTTGAGCTGTCAGCTTAGCTGGGGAAGCTAAGCTAACGTTAGCTAGCCAGACCGACCGGTAGAGCCGTGTACAAAATGAACGTCAGCTGCTTTGTCTTCTATGCTAAGTTAGCAACCGACGGCTTTGGTGGGGTGTACGCACTATCTAATGACAGCGTTGATCTTCATCGAAAAACTCATGTTTGTCCTCATTTTCTCGTCAATGTCAAATCGATTAAATCGACTTATTATTTATGTTTCGTCTCCAGCGTTTGTTAGCGCACTTGTGGCAACTTAAACGAAAGTAGCGTTAGCAGCTTTTCGGCTAACGTTAACCGAGTTGCTACGTAACGTTAGCGTTATTTGACACTGTTGGGGATTTTTTTTTTATTGCGATAGTTGCTAAATTAAATTCGTATAATTATTCGATAGTTTAAGATACATTTCTGACAGCAAACACGAAGCTGCTTAAATTGTTTTAGCTGGTGTGTGGTGAACACTGCGGTCGTTTTAGGGAAATTTATCCACCACAAACAGGAAGTTACTAAATTTTCTCCTGATGTGGAGTTAGTTAGGTAATGGCAGTTTGTGTGTTACTTCACCACAGAGCTGAAAATAACGAATGTTTGTATAAATTTTCAATCAATCAGTTGTTGTGACAAATAAGTTTTATTCTATAGATTTTCAGGATTACATGAAAAAATGTCCATTGTATCCCTCCCGAGCTTTAGTCTTCCTGCTAGTTTGGACCAACAATCCAAAACCCAAAGACACTGAATATGTGATCATGAAAAAAAAAAAAAATGATATCCTTATTAAGAGTTTTTGTCCTTTGAGCGTAATAAATTACCTACATGGTGAATCGTGTTATTAAAAATTGGTAGTAAAATATTTTCCGTTGATTGACGAATCGATTAATTAATTTAATGTTTACATTCATATTACCTGGCTGTTTATCTGCGCGTTGTTAGATTACACAGCTGTGACAGGGTTAGAAATGTTATAAATAGACATTATGAATCGTCTCCTTGGAACTCTGGAAAAAGTAATTTGCATTTTTCTCCTTTTTTAATAAACAATTGATCCAAAGAAATACTATTTGAAGCCCATATTTCTGTCAAGTTAGACTGAGGAGTAGAATTTTTCTCAGCGATGCCACTGAGACGCTTTGATTTAGTACCAAAAGACATCACGACATTTATTTTTCTACATGTTCATGATTTACATTTCAAAGCAGTGGCACATTTTCTCCATTATATTTATATTTCCTCTAATAAACTAATATGAACTGCTTAAAACCCTGAATCCAATAATTAACCCCACAAAGGTATAAGAGAAAATGAAGAAGTAAACAGGATGATGAATCTTATTTTAATTCTCTAATCAGGCACCTTTTAAACACCTGGAGTGATGTAGTGTCTTTTAAGCGTAAGGAGGATAATTTTGTGCTAAATTTCTCCTTCTCTGTCTTTTATAGTGACTATTTATTCAAACTGCTCCTGATTGGTGATTCTGGTGTCGGAAAGTCTTGTCTCCTTCTTCGGTTCGCAGTAAGTTTCTGTTTTTAAACCATCATTACATAACAGGCTTTTATGTTTTTCCCTGTCAGCACTGTGATGGTTGATAACCCTGCAGGTATCATATCTATCACCCAGACCCACCTGTGTGTGCATGTGTGTGTGTGTTTTATGTTAGGATGACACATACACAGAGAGCTACATTAGCACCATCGGCGTGGACTTCAAGATCAGGACCATCGAGCTGGACGGAAAGACCATAAAGCTTCAGATTGTAAGGAGAACATACTGAGTATTTGTGTGCAGGGCTGTAAACAGATAAGTGGTGATAAACTCCGGTTGTGTTTGTTTTAGTCTTTTACTGACGAGCTCTGCTGTTTCCTCTCAGTGGGACACGGCTGGTCAGGAACGGTTTCGCACCATCACGTCCAGTTACTACAGAGGAGCTCACGGCATTATAGTAGTTTATGACGTGACGGATCAGGTGAGTGCTGTGTTTCCTTTAATGCTCGGTTCTCTCATGTTGGCACGTGATTTTTCCTTTGTCCTTATATACGACAACACCCAGATATCAAACAGACACAAGGTAACGCTCATTATATTATGACATGTTAAATATGAAAAAACTAAATTTATGGAAAATGAAGCATGTTAAGAAAAACACAAGAACTACTCCGTTAATAAAAAATGAAAAGTCAAGAGCAGAGTGAACATTAAGTACAAAAAACTACAAAGAATGAAAATAACAAAGCCATGTGCCATAAAAACACCAGAGGCCACATTAATTTAGCACAATTCATCTGTGATCAGCCAATCAGGCAGCCAATAGTGCAGTTTGTTCAAAACTAAACACTGGGATCCCCATCAAAGAGTCCTGATGGATTAAAAAAGCAGCATTTTCATGAACAATAGTCTGTTTGTCAGTATTATTTGTATAGTGAATAAATATTTTAATCTGAAAAATGCTGGATTTTGACACAGAAACATCAGTGTTTGTCAACCAAAACAGAAGAAACAAACTATTCTGACCAAATTTACTCAAAAACTGATTATTTAAGGAATACGACTTCTTGTAGTGTGAAAGTAAACCTATCAGTGCTCTCAGCGGACAAATTATAAGTAATAAAGCCAAGCAGAGGTCAGGATTCATGTTTGTTGTCTTTCTGCTTCATGTCCTCAGGAGTCTTTCAACAACGTCAAACAGTGGCTACAGGAGATCGACCGCTACGCCAGCGAGAACGTCAACAAGCTGCTAGTAGGCAACAAGTGTGACCTCACAACGAAGAAGGTTGTGGATTACACCACAGCTAAGGTGAGCGGACACCACGGGGGACACGGCCCTTCCAGTCCTGCAGCTGTTTGACAGTTCGTCCACATCTCTGCAGCTAACAGGATAATGAAATTAGCATTAGCTGGCTGAGCAGAAGTCTCTCTGTAGTTTTACTAAGTCAGATGTGTTTGCTTGAGATATCAGCGTGGAAAACATGAAGCGAGCGTCCAGCTGTTGGTCTGACAGCAGGGTGTGGAGAATGTTGGCTACTGTGAGCCGTGTCACATCGGGCATTTTAAGCCCCACATTCATGCTAATGTTTACATGTTAATGTGTTCACCCCTGAAAGGCTCATTCAGTCATTTCAGCTAATTTCTCCTGACAAAAACCACTCTGGTCTACAAAAATAAATTAAGCTTACACCAGGCGCTGAGCAGATGTGCTCAGCTTCATCTGCCTTTTCTGCTTATAGGAAGCAACAACCAAGATGTTCTGTAACTCTGATTGCATCACTTGAGAAAAGTGATTTGTGCTTAAATCTGTTTTGATATTCAGTGACCCGAATTCATTTAAATGTTCAGATCGTTACCACCGTTGTGCCTCTACAGTAAATATGATTCTTCTGCTCAGCAGTTAAACCAGAAACTAGACCTTTACAATGAGCTCCGCTTTGTTTTTGTGGAATTTTGAAGTCGATCCCGCAGTTTTCCTCGGTGGATGGAGTTCTCATAGGCCATCTGCTGAAGAAGGAATGCGTGGAATTTCATTTATTTAACACTCCTTGTCTCGTCCTCCTTCACCAGGAATTTGCTGACAACTTGGGGATCCCCTTCTTGGAGACCAGCGCCAAGAGCGCCACCAACGTGGAGCAGGCCTTTATGACCATGGCGGCCGAGATCAAGAAGAGGATGGGCCCCGGGGCCACGGCCGGCGCCTCGGAGAAGTCCAACGTCAAGATTCAGAGCAAGCCAGTCAACACCTCGTCCGGAGGCTGCTGCTGAGACCCGAAAAAACGGCCACGACCTGAATCCACCCCCGAGCCCACGACCAGTCTCAATGTTACCATGCTCCACAGGGAAGAAAACCAGAGAGGGAGAGAGAGAGAGAGAGAGAGGGAGGGAAAGAAAGACAGACAGGAAGACTTTGACTGGACCGGTTTGTAATTGTGTGTGCAGCTACAACACCAGATTCCCACCAACCCCCCCTTTCAAAGTCAGCAATAGGACGGTAAGCCCATCCAAACCCGCAGAACACACTGGGCCGTTCTTTTTTTTTTTCTTACTTAACCAAAACACACTCGTACTGGAAAAAAAAAACTAAATGTATACGATTTTTAACAGTGTGTGAAGTTAACCAATGAAGAGCGATCACATGTATGCATATTTTTTTTTGTTTGTTTTCTTATTCACCCCCCCCCCCTTTCAGTTTCAGTGAGTCACTTTTCTAAAACTAAAAAAAAACCCACAGATTTTTTTCTTTTTTTCTGCAGCTGTGGATAACAGCATGACTTCGGCCCAAATCTCCTCCAATGTGTAAATTAGTAAGTACTTCAAATGAAGCACATGCTTAAACCAGCATCATGCATGTTAGACCCGGTCACATGCCCCCCCCGAGTTGCATGAGATCCGCGGCAGTCTGAGGGAGTGGCTTAAGCTACGCCCGGGAAACGCTCCGATAACGTCACCCGCTCCAACTTCACAGAGTCGCCCCTAAAAACAATGTGCCAGTGCCTTTGTGGCAGGAGATTTACATGACATTTATGCCTTCGGTGCTCTCGTGTTGTTGGCATATTTCCCCTCGTATGCCCTCAGTGGTGACTTGTTACTTCTTAAAGAACCACCTTTGTATGATAGCAGTAAACATTCCTGTAAATATCTGTATTTGGCTCTGTGTGTGCTCTGCTGGTGTTCATGATACAATAAGCATGTGCTACATTGGGAGACGTGACGTCAGCCATGTGTGTTTCTCTGCTAATGTTTCTCAACCAACAGCACAACCACAACAGGAGAAATAATCACCATCCCAGCTCGAGAATAATCTATAAACTGTATATATTTATACATAAATGTAAGAAGTGATTTGCAAATTGTGTAGAGAAGCAAGTGAAGCGAATGACATGATAAATAGCTGGAATTAGTAATCCTGGCACGTGATTTGTGGCTGCGGACATGACATTTTTGTGGCACAATGTCTACTATTAAAACAATGAAGGAGATCTTTGATAACTGCTGGTTCTGATCGTGTGGGTTTCTTTCCTCTGCGCACTTTCTTCACACTCGTTGTCTGCACTCAGTTGCACCTTTGTTCCTGCCGTTTTCTCGTTGGACCATAAGCTGAGAGGAATGATGATCTTTGGCCTACATTTCTGCGGCCGCGCTGAAGGCCTCGGTTTCACGCAGCAGCACTTGGTTTTATTTATTTAGCACAAGGTCATAAATTTAAGTCAATTAAGCCAGAGTTGGATTCTTGGGCTGCTAAATCTGTTATGTCTCCAAAAAACATCAGTTTAATTGTTTGTGTTGCTGAGCATTCTACTGTAAAGACACTTGTACATAACCATACGGGTAACTTTATTAATGTAAAAACCTAAGTGGAATATGACAGACTTTACTGTCAGTAAACCTTTAACAGCTGCACAGATCTATTTACAAAAACACAACACTCTCTGTTTGAAAGCTCAGAAACTTGTTTTCTTTTCTTAAATCCCTGAAAGCGTCCGACCTGCTGGCTAACATCCATCTGTGCAAAGTTTTGTTTGCATCACGTTGATCATATTTAAATAACTGAGGCGTTTTTGTTTGTAAAACTTCAATTCAAAAAATAACTATTAACTCTTAAATAAATAAGATGAGTCAAAATTGCACTTCAGTTCAGTTCTAAGTCAAATCTGGTAAAGATCTGTTCGGTCCATGTGAGGCAAAACAACAACAACGCCGAGCTCTCGTAGTCGTGCTGCATGAATTTACAGCTTGTACCCAGCAGGGGGCAGCGTTGGCCTCATGGAACAAAGCAGCAATGCAGATTAATCTGACGGCTGCAGTCCTGCTGAGGCTGCGTTTGTAAGATCCCCAACCTGTGAACATGCTCGCAGCAGACACAGATTACAGATTAAACATGAAGCTGATGGTTTCTGCAGCCTGAAGAAAGACTGAAACACAAAAAAACAAAACAAAAACAAAACAAAACAGTTGAAACACTCGTCGGCTGTCAGTCACATGACACGATCATCTTCTGCAGATGGATTTTGTTCACTTGTTGAAGTTTCTGTTGACATGTGAGCTCAGTCTCTGTGAGGATTTAGTTTGAAAGGACAGAACTTCCTCTGATGAAGGCAGTGTGATATCGTTTCTGTTGCAGCTGCTGAAGATGGAGAACATTTTGTTTGCTGCGTTTAAACTGATGGATGTCTTACGAGCATCAATGCAGGGATCAATGACAGTAATTCATGAGTTAATCTTGTAACATTTGCTTTTTAAATTTCACAGATTACAAGTATAAAACAGCATGTAGTGAAAAGCACATGAAGTAAAAGTAGCTGAGTAATTTTCCACCGCTGATGGAAAGTTGTTTTCTCCGTCAAACAACTGTTTTCTCCGTGAAGACCGAACCTTGATGCTTCACTTTTAATCCCCCGTGAACGAGGAATCCTGAACAAAATAAAAGCAGCTTCTGAACTCGCATGTCAGCTGATCCATCTCCATGACGACTGAGTGAACCCTGTCCTCTGATGAGGATCATGTGACGCGGGCGACGGCTCCTCATGACGATTGTTTTTCTGTCAGATCTTTGTGTTTGTCGCCGCTGGAAACGAGACGCGCTTGTGGTTTGATCGCCGTGCAGACGGATCTGAGACGAGCAGCAGCAGGAAATGAGTCAGATCGCGACGTTTGTCAGCGTTTTGTAAATACTGTTATTGATCTCATCAGTCAGACATGTTTCTATGTGCTAAGAAACGACTTTTCTTCTGTTATTGCAGCAGTTTTCAGATGCAAACACTGAACCTGCAGTGGAATCATTTCAGCGTGTCGTCGTTCTTTAAGAGTTCTGCAGCTGTTTTAAAAGTGTGTGAGTGTGTGTGTGTTCACCCTCCCTCCTCCCTCATTCACCAGCACGCTCTGATTATATTCAGCGAGCGTCGTAAAAACTAAAAAAGAAGCAGGGAGTATGAGGTCACACACACACACCCCTCCTCTGAGGCTGAACCCCCCAATTTGCTTTCAGCTGCAAAACAAAACACTGAGGGAGCGATGGAGGGGGCGCCCAGCTGACCGAGGTGGGGGGAGAAGTTTCAGCATGAGGGAACGGGGGGGCTGAGGGGGTGGGGGGGATTGGGGGTGCTGGTTGGGTCTGTTTGTGGTTGGTTGCTGGGTGATGGAGGCGGTGATGGTGTTGAGGAGGGGGTCATATGTGACAGCTGCAGAGAGCGAAGTCTTTCACCCCACTGCTGCTGCTGCAGGGGGGGGGCATTTGGGGAGGGGGGGTCAGGGGGTTATTAACAGTCCATGTGTGAAGTTCAGCTTCAGTCAGTCTGCTTCTCACCAGCTGATGAGTCTGATGGCTCGCTGTGGAGAAACAGACCTGCAGTGTCTCACACACACATTCATACACACACACACACACACACACACACACACACACTCACACACACACACACACACATTCACACTCACAGTTATGTAGTTACAGTAATCGAGTACAGGTCCTGGTACTTCCCGCTTGGACCAGAAGTATCCACAAGCTCATTCCTGATGTTTTGGTGGTTTGTTTCCTGGAGAGATGAGGTTTTTGTCTCCATGGCGACGGAGTAAACATGGAGTGTGATGGCTGACGCGGTTCATGTTGCGGTGAAGACGTGTGTGTGTGTGTGTGTGTGTGTGTGGAGACTCAGAGTCCAACACACACACTGTTTAATGAATAAATTTATTGTAACGAGTCTTAATGAATGAACGCCGTATTTCCTCTGACAGCCTGCAGACACACACAACTGGACTGAACTGAACCAGCCTGTTTGCTGACAAACACGGCTTTAGCGCCACCATCTGGTGGATATTAAAGCTTAAGAAGAGCTTCATGAGTCAGGCTTGGAAATAAGTTTGGTAATCTGTCAGATATGTGGGCGGGGTCTCACGTGCGTCCGTGAGTCCGTCTGCTCGCTCTCACCCAGATTTCTGTCCTCGTCTTTGTGACCTGAGCAGGTTTTTGATCAGAACTGAGTCACATTTGGAGGAACGGCGGCGTGAAAGCAGCCCGTACCTGCTGCCCGTGAGCCGGGCCGCCGTCTGTGGCTCGTCTGTGGCTCGTCTGTTTGATGGTGTGGTGCTCGCAGTCGAGCCGTCACAGATGGCATTCCCACATCTTTGCTCACATGTTCATTTAAAGGGGATCAGCTGCTGCTGCTGCTGCTTTTTATTCAGGCCATCTGGCTGCAATTGTGTCACGCTCTGCCTCGCTCCGGCCTAACCAGCACCGTCAGCGAGCAGCTGCCTGAGGGCGCCGCCGCCGCCGCCGCAGCAGCAGCACATCACTCTTTCCAACCAGGACGGAGCTGCTTCCACTGCGAGCGTTTCCATTCTCAGTTTCTGCTGCGAGCTGAAGCTCAGAGTCGGTTTCTGGTGGAAGGAGGAGAAAACAGCTGCCTGTTTGGTCGAACCCGTCGGACCAGTTTGGCTTTCCTCGGGCTCGGGGAGCTCTGAGTCAGCCATGACGTCAGGATGAGCTGCAGGAGGAAACCGATGTGGCATTCAGAGAGTCAGCACATCGTACCGACAGCTGAGAGTCTCAACACCCACAGCTGAAAAACTCCTCAGCAGCTCATCGATTTATTTGTGCAAAGGTGTGAACTCTTCAGGACTCGAAGAGAAACAGAGTTTAGGAAGAAGCTTCAGAGTCGCTTGTCGAATCTCTGCACATGAAAACACAACAAAGACGCAGAATTGCAGACAGATGTGTCACTGTGGGATCATTTCGCTCAGTCAGGAGACCAGATGTGCACCTTCTGCAGCGAAAACTCAGCGCTGTGTTTCAGATTTACATCTCTGATCCATGATGATCCCAAAAGCACAAGTCTGTTCTTAGAAAGAGGAGAGAAAAAAGGTGAAAATCAACAGTCGACGTTATTCTGCAGTTTCACCTGAGTGTTAAAACCCAGTTGTGGAAAAATGTGTCCTTTGACTTTTGAGCTACTTTCTGCTTTGTGCTGCTGTTTGAACCAGGTTTCAGCTTTTATTCTGTCAAATTATCTGCTTAACTTTTGCGAACAACATGGAAACAAACAATTAGCACAAACCAGCCTGACATAAAGTCAAAATACAGACGTGAACAGAACACATCAAACACATAAAGACCGAGCTGATGACGTAAATCATGTTTGTCCGCTGCTCACTGCGGTCAGGGGATGAAGTTTAACACAAACTGGTCACAGAGCTTTAAGCTTCGTTCAGGATTTAATGTAAAAAGCCTGAAGCCTTTTTTTTGTGCTTAAAGCTTTTCAGAATAAATTGAATTTAAACTTCAGTGTTGAAAGTGGATGAAACTTTTCGTGCACGGCCGACAACGGGAACTCGCTCACAGCCTGGATGTTACCGAGACGTCCGACGCTGAATAACTCGAATGCTTCACATAGTTGTGGTTTTTTCACTCAGCAGGAGAAGCAAGAAAAAACAGTCGGACAGATAAACAGACTGACATCCAGGCGGAAAACACAGCAGCTGCTTTGTGAGCTGAGCTGTGTTTCAGGCTCTGTGAGCGTTTGTGCTGCGATCTGATGGCACATATGAGGGATATTTACTGTGAGGGAGGCGGACCTGCCGTCAGCCGCCACTGCCACAACCACAGACACTCTGACGGACCTTCAGAGGTTTCCTGAAGCAAAAGTTTCACTTCCAGATGATTGATTTACTCCTGGAATGTTATCCCGCCAAAATAAAGGCGCAACAGCATTATGTAACTAAGTACATTTACTCAAGAGTGTATGAGGGCTGATTGGAGTCAGTCTGACTTTAAACTTTCAATCAACTAAAACAGAAACAGAAGCTTTAAAACTTAAACTTTCTGCATAAACACTCAAAGGGTTGAACTACTTGTGAAAGTAATCAGAGCTGTGGAGCGAAACTCCTTTTACTTTTAGCCAAAAACTTACCAATTACACCTCATACTCAAGTACGGCTGTTAGTTACTTATAATTTACTTGAGTATTTCCCATCTTCTGCCACTTTAAACTTCTATTCTACAATTCAGAGGAACATATTTTGCCTTTTACTCCACTACATCTATTTAAAACCTTTAGTTACTTTGCAGATTACTTATGCAAAGTGTAATCAGCCAATAAACGTTCAATTAGGAAATATGATTTTTGTTACGGTGAGAACATTAATGTCTTATAAAGGATGTAAACTTTAAATCACATTAACTCACTTATACGTTTATAAATATAATCCCGTAATAAAATACTCATTACTCTGAAACGGACAGAAATGTTAATTCAGTAATGAGCACTTTAACTTTGGTTCTTTAAGTGTATTTTGATTCTTTATAGTTTTACTTGAGTACAGTTTTGGAAGCAGGACCTTACAGAGTATTTATTCCCTGTTGTATCACTACTTTCCTCTCCTGCATCTTCGTCCTCGTCGTATCATATTTTT
Source organism: Acanthurus lineatus (assembly GCA_029814665.1). Classification (NCBI taxonomy): domain Eukaryota; kingdom Metazoa; phylum Chordata; class Actinopteri; order Acanthuriformes; family Acanthuridae; genus Acanthurus; species Acanthurus lineatus. The sequence goes on from JAPZDV010000020.1 coordinate 9,854,823, forward strand.
GTTTGTCGGAGCTCCGGAGAGAAATTCCCAAACAGAAACTGAGCAGCAGGAACATTTTCTGCTGCTGTTTCCATCCTGAGTTTCTTCCTCCTGACGCAGCGGCAGAAGGAAAACCCACCTGATTTACATTTTGTCTCCGTAACGTTTGAAAAGCTCGCGTGAAATCTTCGGGACAGTTTTCCAGAAGATAGTGAAGTTTCTTGGAACCGAGTTTTTCTGAACCCACAGATTTTCTCCCAACTGTCTGCATGAATAAAACCACCGCAGCTCGCTGGACTCAAACTCTGCAATCTAAGAACTTCTTCTGCTTCCCAGCATTTTAAAACAAAACAAAAAACACACTTTCATAACTGGAGACAGATGGAAAACACTCCACAGAGCTTCAGACGGACGATCAGGAAGCTTCCTGAGGAAAATTAAAGAGTTTTCTGTTGTTTGTTGTTGTTGTTGTTGTTTGGTTTGATTGATTGATTGATTGATTGTGATAATGGAGGTGGAGATCTGTCTGCAGAACCTCTGAGGGACACAACATGAGAACTTTTTAATCTCTCAGGAACATCATGTCTCCAGTGTGTGAGTGTTCCTCCATGAAGGTTCTGCAGAGAACCATTATTGTGTCAGTGCTTTAAAGCAGCAGCTGCGTAAAGTTCAACACACTGAGAAAAGGAGATCTAACTTTACCGAGTGACCTTCAAAATAAAAGCTTCCCTATGACAAAAGTGTATTTTAACATTATATCTACAGTGTATTTTACTGGCTGTATATTTTCGCAGCTCCACAAGTGCAGAAGACAAGTTTTATGAACCATGTTGTTTTGTCTGATGATTGAGTTTCATAAGTTTGTGCTCGAGTTAAATTCATCATCACCAGCAAGAAGTTTGATAAGTCAGCAGTGACACACTTTAACAAGGCTGTGGAAAAAAAATGACAAAAAATGCACATTATTAAAAAAAAATTACATTATTTGGCACACCCAAAAGCCTAAAAATATATTTTATTAAAATCATCTGTACAGTGATTAATTTAGAGCTTTATTAGAAACATCTGATCAGTCAATTATAAAATGCACTTTTTTTGATTTTTAAAAAATCTTCAAAGCCGCACTTAATTTGTGTTAAATTTAAAATTGCCTACAACTTACTTGAGATCCACAAACAATAAAAACAACAAAAATATGTATACGTTACATATTTTTTCATTGTATGTGTATATAATGTAGGCACTTCTGTAAACTCTGCAGATTGCTTTATCAAACTAATGATTATTTTGTCAAATAAGTTTTATGTGTGTTACTGTATTCCCTATTATTTAATTAATATATCTATAGTTCTTGCTATAAAGACTATAGTTACTCTTTAGTTGAATGACAGTATGCATAAATAACAAAATAAAAACAATTTATTATTACAGTAATTGAAATACGAATGATGGAAATAAATGCAATCTTTATTAAAATATATTAGTAATAGTATGAATTGTATATTAATCAATTATATTAATCAACTATATTCAATTCATCAGTATTTTGATCATTTGATAATCGGTGACATTATTAACTTGTAAGACACCAGCCTTTATTTTGAAGTCTGACACCGGAAGTGGTGTCGCGTGTACTTCCCGCTGCCTTGACTCGCGCTCCTCGGTGACACATCTCCTCCTCCGCCCCCTCCTGCTCCTCCTCCCCCGCTCCGCTTCGCCATTGTGTGCGGAGCTCGGTGAGTGTCGAGGTCGAGGAAGCTCCGGGGTCGGTGGCGGAGCAGAAACAAACAACAAACAAGCAAACAAACAAACAAACAAACAAACAAACGGACGGACTAACGGCTCGTCCCTCCCCCGCGCTGTGGCTCTCCTCGCGCTCCTTCCTCCGGACCGTCCGCCGCTCCGCTCCCGGCCTCACCGACGACACCCATGCAGCAGCGGAGACCCTGGATGGGACTCGCTTCATGTGGTGAGTGACAGACCAGCACCGACACCGTCAGTGTCCGAACTTCACGCCGCTTCACCGGGAGCCGCCGGTCCGTTTCAGCCCGTTACTTAACGGAAATGAAAGATCTGTGTTGTTGATCGGTAACGTTACTTTCACTACGTTAATTTTTAGTGTCATAGTTCACTTCTTCACCGACAACTTTTAGCCTTTTAATCAAACCGGAGCTGGTTTTAAACCGGAAAAAGTACCGTTTTTATTCACGGACATAGTCAGAGTACCGCTTCCCCCCCTGCCCCGACCTCTGTGGAGGCTGTGGCCGGGGACGGGTGCGTGGTGGCCGGACAGGTGACGAGCAGCAGCCGGTGGCCTGGAGGTCTGGAGGGTCTGGAGAGCAGCTGCTGCTCTGACAGCTTTCACCGGGTCACCGGCTCTGATTTACACTCCAGACAGCAACCGGCCGTCAAACGAGCGAAAACACGGGCAGAGAAACGATAAATGAGGCTTTAAAATCACAATAATGTCGCTTTAGATGGTGAAAGTGGAGAAAAATGAAGGATTGTTGTGATTTTTTCACACTTTGTTAGCAGCTTAACTTCTGCTGTGTGGCTTGTTAACATTAATTCTCAACATTTATTGATGTTTTTTAAGTTAAATGGTATGAAAAGTTAAATAATTCCGCCTGTTATAGACTGATTAGAGCTGCAAGTGATCAATGTTTTAAGTATTGATCAGAGCCAGACTGAAAAAAACACAAAGAGAAAACGCACACCTGAGTGTTAAAGGTGTGTGATGTGATAAAAACAATGAACAGGTAGTTTGTGGTTTATTGGTCATTTTTGGTGACTCAGTTTTGTGAATATCCATTGACCTGAATCAGCCCTGTATCAATATATGGGTTAATTCTTTCTATTATTGATCAATATTTTGTTTTCCTTTATAATTGATAGGCAATATGGGTGATTTTTAATGGAGAAAGGTGATAAAAACGCCTGTTTCAAGTGGCCAGAGTTCACATTCGTGTCTTGAATTCAACATTTGTCCGACCTGAAAATGTTATTTTCACCTGTGAAATCTGCTGCTGAACCGATCAGTTTGGATCACAGATAATCAATCGGTTTGAATCGATCAGCTCGGCTGCAGACGGTCGATCCTCCTTTAAATGTGTCAACAGCGTAAAAGCTGCACGTCGACGGCTAAAAGCTCAGATTTGCAGCAGTGACATGCAGGAGGCGTGTGTGTGTGTGTGTGTGTGTCCCACAGTTGTGTTTGCTCTGGTAGTGGTGACACCGATCGACAGCTGGGGGTCAAAGGTCGGCGTGCCGTGTGCTTCCTGTTGTGGAGTGGAGGTTTAAAGGGAAGAATGTGGTCGAGCAGCAGTTTGCAAAGTGGAGCAGGCGGAGTCGCCGTGAGTTACAGCCGACTGACAGACGTTCGCTCTGCTCGCAGCACAATCAGCACTTTGTGTGTATTATGTAAGGCTTCGACATTGGACTCACACACACACACACACACACACACTCTGCTCAACGCCAGCTACACTCAACTCTGACACAAGAGCTGACTGAGGCCCAGAGTCAAGAAGAAGAAGAAGAAGAAGAAGAAGAAGAAGAAGAAGAAGAAGAAGAAGAAGAAGAAGAGCAGCTGCACTGAAGCGATCACACACTGCACAGAAAGCTCATTGATTCCTTATTGATGATCGTTTCCTGATCGTCCTCAGCTCTGTGAGGCGATTGACTGATTGTTGTTCATCATAACTCATATTTACAATGTTCACTGTGTCATTTAGCCTGTTAGCATGCTAGCATGACATAATGAGAGAGGAGACAAACTGTTTTAAGGATTTTGAGCAGAAAACTCAGAAACATGGTGATGACGGCTGTGCGACACGTGACCCGTCTGTTAAAACCGGCGGTACTTGTGGGGAAACTTGTGGGGAAACGGTTAAAAAGTGACGCCGCCGCTCTCTTTGCTTTCATTCACACGGTGACCCCGTCCTGTTAGCTTAAAAAGCTCCTAGCAGAGGTGGCAGGTGGGACAACACCTGAGCCTGATGGTGCTTTTCTTTGTTCTGAAGGTTTTTGGTCTGAAACCAAAGTTGGACCTTAAAATTAGACCCTTTTGCCCTGAAGGAAGGAAGGAAGGAAGGAAGGAAGGAAGGAAGGAAGGAAGGAAGGTCACACTTATAATTATTTTCCTGATCAGCAAATTAACAAACAAACTGTTCTTCTGTCTCCACTTCCTGTTTGTTTTTTGGAGCCAAAAAGCTGAAATGATCTCTTATCATCTTCAGATAAGCTTCACCTGAAAAACACGACGCTTCCTATAAATTCTGGCTCGTATATTTTCTGTAACATCAGACCGAAACTTCACCGACTAAAACAGAACGGCTGACTCATCGATGACTCGAGCCGAGAAACTGAAAGACAAAGACGCTTCTGTCGCAGTTTGTGTTTGAAACTCAGAGCGAAAAAACGATGCAACTGTTCAGTTTGTGTTTCATCTGTGAGCACACACACACACACACACACACACACACACACACACACACACACAGCAGGGAATATCCTGCAGAGGAGGCGGCGGCCGCTGCTGCGAACACACATGATTTCTTCTCAGAGAGTAAAGTCCACCTTCACTTCCTGGAGCTGCAGCTTCCCTTTAAACGCCTCGAGTTTCACAGCCAGTCTGAAGCAAAAACACACCGTTTTTAAACCTTCACAGTTTAAAATGATGAGCAGAACCAAGTTTGTTTAAAAAAAATAAGTTTTGTGTGTAAAATTTCAGCTCGTGCGAACAAGAAGTTTATTTTTTATTGTCAGTTTTGTTGCTGACTTTCTGAATTTTAAACAACACACACATTAAACAGGTCAGTCAGCAGCAACATGTTCCTGCATGTCAGGCTGAGCGGCGTGGGCAGACACACACACACACACACACACACACACGCACACACACACACACTCTGACAAACAGACGGCATTAAAGTGTCTTGAAGTCAAAGACTGAATCCAGTTTTAAAGCTTTAAATTCGAGTGTTTTCCGCTGCAGGTTCGTTGTTCTCACTTCACAGCTGTTGGTCTGTTGTTGTTGTTGTTGTTGTTGTTGTTGTTGTTGTTGTTGTTTCCTCGAGGAAAATGAAAGTTTCCCTGAACATTTTTTATTCTGAATAGATTATTGACGCTTTGCTTGAGTAAAAGTGCTGATGCTAAGAAATATAGTTTGATAATTAAAGTCAGAAATCAGCTGTTTGTCTCTTAATGATGCTGTTTAGTTTCATCGTCCCAAATGTTGTTTGGGTTATTGTTGTTCGAATTCAGAGACTCAAGTGCGTTTTTGTGTCTTTAATTTGTAAACGTGGAGCAGAAATTTGTACTTTTTGGCCCGTTTCATGTTTCTGGTTTTTTAAACTAATTACATGTTTTAATCTTGATGTCTGTTCTCTGCAAACTGAGAGCAAGAACTCCAAAATGTTTCTGAAACTCTGCCGCACTTTTTGAGTAATATCAAGTTCATAACCGTGCAAATAAAATCATTATTTGTCTTTAATGTGGCGGTGGATTGTTTCCTGAGCTCAGAGGGTTCGATGCTCCTGGAATTCCTCGTCTCCTGAAGCTGCAGACACTTTGGCTCGTTGTTCCTCTTCATTAGCTGCTAACTAGCTGGTTAGCAGTTAGCTGCTAACGGCTGCTAGCTGGTTTTCTGCTGTCGACACCGAGTCACTGAGAGCTTTCGCTGTTGCAGGTTTGCAAACTGATCACAAACTGATCACATGATGACGGATCACAGTTCATCAGTAGGGTCAGGAAGCAGCTCCTGCTAAATCTGCACGGCACGAGCCTGACTGTAAAAACCACACAGAGAAGAAAGATGGCGTCCGGCGGCGTGCTGCTGGCCGCCATCAGGACGACTGAACACTGAAGCCTGCTGAGCGGGAAAAGTCCTGCGAGGGAGGCGGCTGCTGCTCGGTGAAACAGCTTCACGCAGCGTGATAGTAACACGCCGGCCTCACGTTCACACTGAAAACCCGTCAGCTGTCACGGAAACGCCACCTGCTGGTGGTTATTTCACGTCACAGCGTCAGTGTTTGTCTCTCTAATCAGCAGCAGATACAAGACGGCTAAAGTTTGATGGTTTCAGCTTCTCAGATTTGGAAATGTTTTGCTTTTTTCTAGTCTGAACACTAAAGAACTGAAAATCTTTGTGTTTTAAATCATCAGAACAAGGTGATTGATGACATCACACTGGCTTCGGCGCAGCGCGGCGGCTGATTTTGGTGTTTTTCTTTGTTTTCTGATGTTTATTCGAACAAACTGTTGTTAAAGAAAATAATCGTCACAAGGTCTGCAAACACAACCTGACATGAGCCCAGTGTTTCAAAGAGGAGGGGACGTCCAGGGGACTGAGGTCAGAGGTCATCAGGTCACCTGGTCATTAGTGCGTGAGGTCATGTGATCACATGGCTTCATAATGAGGCTTCAGTCTGAACTGTGAGAGCAGAGCTGCTGTAACACAACACCAGCGCCGATGGTTTACTCAATGGAAAGGTATGCGAGTCCACACACACACACACATACACACGTATACACACACACACACACACACGTATACACACACACACACACACACACACACACACACACACACACACACACCTAATGTGTTAGAACTTAAAGAAAACCTCGTTTTTTCAGCACAAACGCAGCATTTCTGAAACTTTCTGGGCTTTAAGTTCATCA
>JAPZDV010000020.1:9881114-9892843 GCA_029814665.1 Acanthurus lineatus
GTGTTTAACAGGTGCAGATTACACATCAGGTGCAGATTACACAAACCACCACCGGGAAAACACTGTGACCACCATCGAGGGTTTCAAAACTTAACATTTGTTGGAACTTAAGTTAAAGAAATACCACTGAGGTGGCAGAAAGTTTAGCAAAATATCCAGGAAACACAGTCAGGAAGGAATGACTGAAAACATGCAATCCTTGAAAAGCTAGGGTTTCTTCGATAAAAATTATGAGAAAAAAATCTAAAACTCAGAAGAACCATGTGTACAGAAGTCCTTCGTGAAATATCCGAAATCAAAAATTTTAATATTTAAACATAACTATAGACTCAGTATTCAAAAAGTGTCGTATTATTAAAATATCCAGAAAATACTGGCCTTTAAAATACTAAAAAAATATAGTTAAATTGTTGTAAAAGTAAGAATGATACATGATCATTTTAAAATATCTAAAAAATATATATTGAAATTAAGTAAAATATACTAAAACATTGGTAAAATATTGTAAAAAATATAAGTAGTCTATCTGCAAATGTTTATAATAGAGCTAAAGCATTTTTAAAATCCCATACAGTTTTTAAAAATATCAGACAAAAATAAATGTATTATTATGATATAATAATATCATAATAATAAGTGAGATATAGAGTAATTTTTGATAAAAACAAGCACTTCATGTCAGAGTGCACAGAGAGGTAAATATTAAATATGATGTCACTTTTATTGGTAATGTCTAGTTACAAGAATTATCTTTTGTTTCCTGTGGTTTTATTTTGGTAATGTCAGTAAGAGATGATGAAATGCACATTTTATGACTGAAATTAAACAATAATATTTTTAAGTTGCTGTATTTTTTTCACACAAACTGAAAATGTTTGTGTGAGATGGAGAGATTTCATTTCTTTTGATACTAATAAAAAATAGATTACATATTAGAAATAATAGCTGTGGATCACAGGCAAACACATTAGACCACAATACTTTCACATTTTTATTTACTATTTATTTATAGAAAAATGACCATTTTGAATAGAGATGCATAAACCTGCAACCACACTTATATTTGCACACTCAGCAGGAAACACACACAGACATATTTCATATTTTGACAACATAAGAAAAAACAAGAAAAACAATATATCTCAGTGATGGTCACAGATAAGATGTGACTTACAGAAAAAGTTGTTTTAAAGAGACTCAGACACACAGAGGAGATAAAAACAGTGACCAGGATGTGATGAAAGATAAATAAACTACATTTATTTCTGCTGTCTGTCTGCTGCTGCACATCATCGAACTGTATTAAATACTTATTGTTGAGTGCTGACGACTTCACTTCCTCTAACAAACACAAACCTTATACAGTCTGTCAGTGTGTTTACATAAAGACGGACAGTTTTAATGAAAAATCATCAGACTGATGAGGCAACGAGTCACTTTGTGCAGTTGAAATGTCTTTAAGTTATCAAATGCCTTTAATAACATGAGACGGTTTAGAATTAAAAAAAGGAAAATTAAAAAGTCAAGACATCAGCTGATTTACAAAAATCACAAACATACAGTGAAGTTTTACATCTAACTTCTGATTAAAGTGAAATCAAGTGTGATTCGGTGATTAATCAGTGCTGTTTGAATCAAATCATCGTCGGCAGGCAGCTGCTTTTTATAAGAAAATCCTGAGAAAAACACAAAAACTCATAAAATCAAAACCCAGTCTGACGGAGAGAAAGCTCATGTTTCATGATCAGCAAATAAAAACAAGATTTATGCATAAAAAAATCAAAACCAGTCTGATTTTTCACTCCTCCTCCCCACAGAGAAACCACATAAACTCATTGCTGCTGCAGACGCATCACATGCAGCTCAGGCGTCTCTGTGCGACGTTCAGGTCTGCTTCGGCTCCTGTGCTGCATTCACGGACCACAAACACACGGCGCCTGTTTGGGGCCTTTTAAGGTTGGAGGTGTCAAACAGAGAGACTGTGTGAGATGTTTGGTTGAAGACAGGCTCTTGTTTGTGAGAGGAAATCTAATCTGATCTTTGTCTGAAGTTCTGGAGACTCATTTCTGTCCGCAGTGTGGAGACGAACTTCTCTCAGAAGATGTGAGTCCAACCAAAGGTCACCAGCTCAGCTGTGAGGTCCTTCACTCTCCTTCAGGCCAGTTTGTTGATGGAGACGCTGCCTTTGATCCACAACGTGTCGACGAGGCTCAGCGGCGCCACCCTGTGGTGGAAGTCGAACAGCTGCTGCCCGTCGACGAACACGCGAAAGCGACTTCGTTCGCAGCGAATTTCGATCTGAGCGGAGAGACATGAGACACAGGTGGGGGGGGGGTCACACAGGAGAATCTCAGGTTTTGATGCATGTGATGTGTTCAGGGCCCCCCTCCCTCTCTGATTCCTGCACAGATGCACAGATTGTTGGTACCTTGAACGGCTGCTCCCTGATGAAGGGGAAGAAGGGGACGGCTCTCTCGGTGTCCCCCCAGGACCCGGACACGCAGGCTCGGCGCAGGACTTGCCGGTCCCTGAAGCGCACGCAGAGCTCCAGGGCCACGTCGGGTGGGGGCTCCCTGGATGTCCCGCGACCACACGTCAGGGCGACGTAGAACCTGAGAGAGGGAAGAAGAAGAAGAAGAAGAAGAAGAAGAAGAAGAAGAAGAAGAAGAAGAAGAAGAAGAACTCAGGTGTTTAATGTGAGAGGAGAGGCTGCAGGTGAGCGAGGTCCAAACCTCACAGAGAAACTTCCCCAGCTTCTCACTTTAAGACAGTTTGCCCAGTTTTTTATTTTTTAAATGCTTGCTGATATTTTATGTTTAAATATGCAAATGAGGCTGACATATCAAATAAAACCGCGTTCAAAACTCTTGTTGCAGTTTGTTGACGTTTTCCTGACAGAGAAACCTGACAACAGCCTCAAAATATTCATTTCTGCTTCTTAAATCTGGTTAATGTGACACTAATTTCAACCACTGTGATAAACTGTCTGGTGGCTTAATTTATAAAAATACATCTTAATTTATGAGATTATATATTCTGTATTAATAATCTGAATCTGCAAAGTAACTGAAGTTGTCAGATGTTTCTCTGAAAGTAATCGAGTAAACATGAAGACTTGAGCCTCGTGCTTAAATTGTTTCCACCACTGAAGGAAGGAAGTGATGTCATAAACATAATGAAAATGGCATGAAGGAGAATCAGATGGATCCAGAGAAGAAGACGACGGATTGATGAAGGAACATCTGCTCAGGTGTGTTTACCTGTCGGGACGCGAGTCAACGACGCCAACAATGACGACCGTCTTCCCCAACTGCATCCCACCTGAGATGTGACCTCTGAAAGGAACCGTCTGCACACACACACACACACACACACACACACACACACACACACACACACACACACACACTTCCTCAGACTCTTCAGTGTGTTTTTACAACAGAAGAAGAAAATTATGTAGAACAAATAAAGGAGAAATAATGCAGCACGAAACAAAAAGAATCATATTAAATCTGTTTTTATCCAGTTGCTTCCTGTCTGAAAACACTCGATTAGTGATCAAATATTATTTATCTTTTGTAAATGATGTTAAAATTAAATGATTATTCTGGTTTCTCTTCAGTTTTCAGTGTTTCTTTGTAATGTTCCTGACGTTCACTCGTCAGAATCGTCTGTTTGTTGTTACCAGATTCTTCTCAGCTTCTCTTTCAACAGACGGAACGTTCGGCTTGTTTTCATCCGTCGCACTCTTCGGTGGTAAAACCCATTTCTGAAAGAGACACAAAGCAAAAGATTTGAACGTTCTGCATCTCCAGAAACCCTTCAAACCGGATTCACAGCGATCTTCTTCTTCTTCTTGAGAACATCCTCAGTGGCCTTCATGACTCGGTAACAGTCTGTGGAAACATCAGCTGAGTGACTTCTGCATCATTTCTCATTAACAACCACATGTTTTTAACTTTAAGCATCAAGCTGATGAAGTGAAGGAAAGAGTACAAGTTTCCCTCTGAGGAGACGTTGAGACGGAATGGAAATACTCAACTACCTAAGCACTAAAGGACAGTACTCGAGTAAATGTAGTTACATTCCACCAGCAGCTTTCCTCTCAACTGGTCATTAAGTTTGCATTTATTTAAATTCTTACAATTTGTGTTGATCAATAAGTTCCATCTCAGTTATATTTATTGATTTGAACTTTTTTGTCTGTAAAACTTGAAGAGTTAAAGTATCTAAAATCTGAGGATTACTTGGTGTGACTTTATTACAATAATCACATCAGCACGAAGTAAAACATGAACACAAGTTTGTGAAAATCAGCTGAATGAGGTCAAAGCATCACATTTTACAGCCTGATGTCACATGACAGGTGACATCACGTGCATGAAGGTCAGTCTGAGACAAACCAGAAGTTAAATGAGTCCAGTTTAACCTTCAAAATAAAACCAGCCGATATCCTGTTAAGAGGTAAAAGCTTTTAAAATGGGTCGCATTCAAATAAAAAAGACACTTTTAGCTCAATATGAGGTTTTTCAGAGTTAACCACGAGTCCTTAAATGCAACTTCACCATCTGTATCCAGTTTTTTGTTGACATTCACTCCTAGTTTCTCTAAATTATACAGTAAATGAAATTTTAAATTCTGTCCCAAAGCTGTTAAGAATAAGAGGAAAAAACAAATTACTTTGATTTATTTGTTTGTTAAAAAACATTCAAAGTTAACATCATTTTTACTCAAAATAATTATCAAAATTAGTCTTAAAGAACTTTAGTTGATCCATGTGTGACTTATGTTTACTTTTATTTTGTGATTTCCTTCTGAAGTCATGAAAACACCTCAATAATACAAGAACATAACCTGAGTACTCTGAGCAGTAACTTAATGTATTCGAGTAAAGTATCATCACCGCAGTGTAAAACTCTGAGTCCAGCATTCAAAAGTTTACAAAAGTATTTACATCTTAAAGTGATACTTAAAGTACTAAAAGTAAAAGTACCCACAATGCCGAGCGCAACATTCAGAACAGTGAATATCCTTCTTATTAAATTATTGATGCATAACTTTAGTGTTCAGTTGTAAATTCAGAGGTAATTTTAGAGTTATTCAAAGATGATTCAGATCAATAGAGCTTTTATTTTGTCAGTTCTGACTGGAAGTAGTTTCCTGCTGGTCAGACGGAGGCTGATTGTGACGTCAGCAGGTTGACGTTTCTTTCAAAACTCAGAAAACTAATTTTCAGCCCAAAGTTTCACCTGAAAAACAAAACCAAAGCTCAGAACAGAGAACAGTCGACCGCAGCAGACGGTTTAGGTTCCCGTCTGCCGCGGTTGTTTCGTAACCTTTGACCCCGCTGCCGGTCGCTCAGGTGTGTGAACTCACCTTCCTGCCCGGCGCCGTCGCTCTGTGTGTTTCAGCCATGTTGATCTGAAGGAAACAAGCGGCAGAGAAATGAGCTGCACGTCCAGTTTGTCTCCTGCCGACTGAGTCAACGCTGACGTAGAAGCTCCAACCTGGTTCATTACACTCCAACACACACACACACACACTCACTCACACACACGCACACACACTGCTGTGATAATCAGCTGCCCCTGCATGCCTTTCTCTCTCAGGTCAATAACAAGTGAGCTTATTGTGAGACTGTGGCTGCAGGAAAAAAACCCCCCACATGTTAAATCCTCCTCAGGTTGGTGAAAAGTTCAACCAGAGAGGAGAAAGTTTTTTAACTCGAGCACCTTTTTATTTATTTATTCTCCAAACAAATTCCTCGGTCTGATGTTTTTGTTCGTCACTCGGTGCGTTGAAGCGAACGGAGGATCCGTGTGTTTTCCTGTTTGTCTGATAACAGAGAGCAAAGTTCACAGCAGAATGTGACCCGACCGGTTTTTCCAGTGTTGGGGACTATTTTCAGCGGCGGATTCATCAGCATTGGGCAGGATGGTGTGTGTGTGTGTGTGTGTGCGACTGAGTCCAACTAAACCGCAGTGTGTGTGTGTTCATGTGATGAAGGAAGTCTGAGAAACAGTTTGACTCTCTGATGTTTTTTAATAGTTTTTGGAAACCAGAGGAAGAAGATCCATCACAGCACCAGTTATGAGACACGTTAGCTGTTGATTTGAGTCTCAAAGTGAGATTTGATTAGAAGAAGTAAAAAATGTAGAAAAACTAGGCGGGGGGGGGGTCAGGAGTGAAAGCATCAGTTTTTGTGCATCAGAGAGGAAACAAAAACTTCATTAAAGTGTCCAGAAACGGAGATCAGAGTCCAAACAAACTCACCTCACAGGTTAGCAGCTCCGTCTGCGGTTCTGGTTTTCATGCTCGCTGTGATTTACAACCTCACCGACTCGTTCCAACTTTCCTTTTCAGCCAAAGAGCAATAGAATGGGAGGAAGCGTGAGGACGTGAGGTCAGAGGAAAAGGCCAAGCTGCAGGCAGGAAACGAGCCGCAGCATCGTCCTCAGTGTTTCTACACGCCGGATCATCAGAACCAGCAGAAGCTCGGATCAGAAAGCTTTGAGGCTGCATGAATTCATTCTGAGACAAAATGTGCTGATAACAGTTTAAACTGTGATTATAAAGGTGGTGTGTTTGTGTTTCTTTAAAGCTTCCTGTCACACGGTTACTTCAAGGGACTGCAGGTTTCCTCAGAGAGAAATCTTTCCCTGTCAAGTCTCACTAAACCTGCAGAAACTGACAGTCAATAATCAATTCATCAATAAAAACTGGCTGCAGAGTCCAAACTGAACGTTCACTTTACCTTTAAAAATAAAATACTGAGGAAGAGACCTGAGTTGGAACAAGACACAAAGAAAATGTTTCATAAAACAGAGCTGACGAATAAGAAAAACACAACAGAAATCATTCAGTAATCATTTTTTATTATAAAAACAAACAGTTTCTTTTTTAACATTCGTATAAAAAACACAATAAACATGGTGCAAGAAAACACATAAATATAAAAAAGAATTTTGACATACATACATACAAAATAAATTTGGAAATCTTTTTAAAAATTGCTGTCTTAAAAAAAAAGTGAAATGGCAAAAGCAGAAGTTTTATATTTATAGGTGATTTACATTCAGTGTGAGCTGATATTTAAAAAATACAGAGAAAAAGAAAAATATGAGCTGCTGTTTTGTTTTCACTGTAAAAATGCCTCATCTGTTCTCCTCATAAATCACATTTCCCTTTAATAATCCCTGATTGTTCTTTGAAAATAATCCTGCTGTGAATAATCCGTGTCAGGCTGCGTTTACGGAGACGTACCCGTGAATCTGCAAACATTCGGGTGAAACTCTGGTTCCTGATGGACTCGACGTGAAGGTCAGAGAAGATGTCGACGTGTTCACAAACACTTTTCCTTCTCAGTCTGAACGAAAGGTGCTTTTACTTTGGTTTGAATTCATTTGTTTTTCTTAAAACAAACTGCCTTTTTTTTTTTTTAAACCAACCAAACTTCTCAACGGAGTGTCGCACGTTTCCTCGTCCCAGTCTTCTAAACCAGTTGTCCCAGCAGGAAGGAGAATGATGCTCCCAGTGCCAAACCCAGAACCAGGAAGAAGGTCATCAGAGAGCCGGCGGTCTCACAGTCCTTCAGCTTCACCAACCTGACGAACACACGGACACAACATGAACGTCAGGAGCAAACGTTAGCATCAATGTTAGCATCAACGTTAACATCAATGTTAGCATCAACTTTAGCATCAACATTAACATGAACGTCAGGAGCAAACGTTAGCATCAACGTTAGCATCAACATTAGCATCAACGTTAACGTGAAGATTCGTCCACGATGAGACGACGTCTCTGAGGTCACCAAGTCAGCAGCACAGAAGATTAGATTAGATTAGATTAGATTAGATTAGATTAGATTAGAAGGTCTTTATTGTCCCAATTTGGGAAATTTGATTTGCAACAGCAGTCGACAACCAAATTCATACCATAAAACAGCAAAGTACGCAGAAACACAGATACAAATAATAAATGTCGTCAGGTGAGTTATCATGTAGCCTGCAGTGCGAGGACACAAGCCTGAAGCTTCTTTAGAAACCCTGCAGCTGAGGGAACAAATGATTTGAGGTATCTGTTTGATTCGGCCCTCTTAAGGAAGGTCGAACCTCTTTCCAGACGGCAAAAGTCCAAATTAAGCATACGGAGGGTGATGTGGGTCGGCTAGGATGACCTTTGCCCTCTGAAAGGCTCCTTCTTGGTAAACATCGTCAAGCTGCTGCAGTGATTTTTTGGTAAAGTTTGACAATAGAGCTGATTTTTATTAGTGATTTCTAAGGTTCCTGTACCAGCGAAATAATGCAAAAGCTAAAATCGACTCAATAAAGGATGAATAAAACGTTTCTAAAAGCGATCTGTCGACATTAAAATCCCTCAGCTTCCTTATAAAGAACCGTCTCTGTTTGGCTTTTTTGCAGATACGATCTGTGTCGGCCTTAAAAGTCAGTTTGTCATCCAAGATGGAGCCCAAATATTTGTACTGGCTTACAATCTCCACAGCTGTACCGTTAATGAAAGAGGGTTTTGGGACAGAAGGATTCTTTTGAAAATCGGCCGAGCCTTCTTCCTGGTCCTGCAGGAGGCCGACAATAACCGAATCATCTGCAAACTTTATAACGAACCTTGAATCATCTGTGCTCTGACAGTTTGTGTACAGCACAAAAAGTAAAGGGGACAAGACACAGCCTTTGGGTGCGCCTGTCATGGCATCAGACAGAACCAAAACCAGGACCAAGAGAAGTGAAAAACCAGCTTCTGACTCTGAAACTGGGACAGTTTTACCAAGTTTGTCCTGAGGGTGGCGCCACAGGGAATCAGTCTGATAATCAGACTGAATTCCTGCTGAATTTCCCCTCTTTCAGCCTGACTGACTGGTTTCATTTTGCCTCGATGGCTGAACAAACTGCAGAATCCAAATCGAAGAGACCAGAAATTCAAACAAATAACGAGAAATAAATTATTTAAAAATAATGTTTTTATAAAAACAGCAGTTATCACGGGGCCTCTGTCTTTGGTGAAATATTGACTCTGTTGCTGCATTTTTACTTTACAGATTTTCACAGAATGAAGCTCACAGACGACCTCTGACAGTCATGAATAACTACAAATCCCAGGAGACTTTGCTCAGGATTCACTCTCTGACCTGAGCTGAGTTTCTCTCATGTTAGCACTCTGCTGTACGTCACCCAGCGGAGACACACAGCGACTCACGGATCAGCTTTAGGTTATTTTTCGTCGTTTCTCGCCTCAGAAAACACAAAGAAAAGACTCAGCACTTCCTGCTGAGGACTCACTGTGGAGCGTAGGCCATGCAGAGGCTCGCCAGGTACCCGTTGGTGAAGGAGAACAGGGCCATGATGAGGACGAAGGCGCAGTCGTGTCGGAAGAGGATGGGGAGTCGGGAGTTCTGCACGTTGCACAGCATCAGCAGAGGGATGAAGACCAGACGAGACGCGACGGCGGCAGGAAACAGGCAGCTCTCCTTCGCAGGCTGCACAAAAACACACAGACTCTCAGCAACGACTCACATCATGAGGAGGTGAATCAGTGGAGCGGGCTGTGGACTCACCCATTGGACGAGAGACGGGGCGCCGCGGCCAACCAGGTCCATGGCGTTGAAGACGATGAAACAGCAGACGCAGGTGAACACTTTGTCTGTAAGGACGCAGAGGACGGAGGGTTACAGCAGCAGACGTGAGGCGTTTGTGTGCGTTTGTCTCTCTAACACCTTCAGATTACTGCAGACTCATCAGAATCTGACTGACGTCTCACCCCAGGCGGCGTTTTCCTTGTAGACCGTCTGCACGCGGACTGTGATCACAGGAAACACCGACAGGGTGACGGCGAACACACACGTCACACACGCAGCCATCAGCCAGATCTACAAGACACACACAGGGGACAAACAGGGGACACACACAGGACACGCACACACACGGGACAAACACACACGGGACAAACAGGAGGATCCAGATTACTTGTTTACATTTTATCTTTTCAGTACACAAAGGAAAGTAAACAACTACGTTTGACGTTCATGTGTCACCTGATGAAATATTTTCTTAAAATTAGATAAAAAAGAAAGATGGCTTCCATCAGATGAAAAGTCGTTCACCTGTTTGAAGACGGCGAAGACGGAGGAACGCTCCTTTGACTCTCCGATGGCCTCCAGCTTCTTCTCACTTTTTTCTTAGAAAAGAAAGACAAGAAAAAGTTTTGGTGACTCGGATAAAAACACGGTGGTTCCAACATGCAAACATCCGAGCTGGTTTCCGAAACGCCGTGAGAACCAACCTTTCATGTCGAGGAGCTGCTGCGACGTCTCCACGTCAGACTGAGTCCTGTTCAGGTAGAAACGAGCAAATTCCTGCAGGAGAAAGTCAGAAGATCGTCACGTTGGTTCTGAAACCCTCAAAGATTAATTTTCTCTCTTTTATTTTTCTTGAATGACAGAAATAAACACAGAAGTGTCAGCGTGTTGAGTCTGATTTGATAAAAAATACAAAGAGATGTTGAAATTAAAGCCTTAAAATTAAACAAACCAAAAAAACAAGTTTCTCAGATTATGTCAACACAATTTAATTCAGTGTAGTTTAATTATTTGTCATTGCTGTTTGTGTTTTAGTTGACATGTTTCTTTGTCTAATGTCTTTTTAATCAGTAAAGGCTGAAAACAGAGAGAAGAGCTGGACTGAAACAGTTAAACAGATGAGCGTGGTGTGATTTTCGCAGTGACTGTTCACAGCGTGCAGTTCGCCTCCTCACCAGGTGTGGCAGCAGCAGGTAACACACCAGAGTCCCCAGCGTGGCCACGCACGGAGTGATGAAGTATCCGAGCGCCGCCACGCTTTTCTCCGCGTTACCTGCAGAGAAACGTCATGTTCTTCACTCACAGGAGGTTTTTATTCCAACCAGCTTCAGTTCATGACAGTTCGACTGGTTTGGCTCATCATCGACCAATGAGAGACGAGAAAAGGTTCTGACCAATCAGAGATTTGTTTTCAGGTCATTTGGAAACTATCTTCATCATTTAAAGATGGAAGATCCTTTTCAAAATCCAACTTATGAATAATATGATTAATGTTTCAGGGTGGAAAATTAAGCAATTTAATCAGTTAGTTGATGGGTATCAACTCAATTAGCAAACAACTGAATAATTTCTCTTTTTTCAGGAAAACTTATTTTTTTCTTAGATGTGAAAAAGTT
The DNA here is from genome assembly GCA_029814665.1 of Acanthurus lineatus. Classification (NCBI taxonomy): domain Eukaryota; kingdom Metazoa; phylum Chordata; class Actinopteri; order Acanthuriformes; family Acanthuridae; genus Acanthurus; species Acanthurus lineatus. Next base: position 9,892,326 of record JAPZDV010000020.1, read on the forward strand.
TCAGAAAAACAATTATTTTTTTCAGTTTTCTGCCACTTTTTAGATCTTTTAGGTCATTGATAATTCTGAATTTGACAGATTGATCAAAAAACAAATATTTGCACTACTTGAAAAAGTCAACTTAAACCCAGTGGAAACAAAAATATTCTATGTGCAAAAAGTCACTGCAGTTTTCACTTTTTCTGCAGTTTTGATGTTACACTTTTGCCAGCAGGGGGAGTCGATGTCGCCACTTACTTAAGATGGAGAAGAGCATCGCGAGCGCAGCGAAGATCCCGGCGAGTCCCTGACCGCTCATGAACAGAGTGCTGTACCGGGGAGGAAACAGGCCAACGACGCCGAAGAGGCTGCCCTGCAGCACGGCACCGAACACTGCGAGCGCACACACACACACAGAGGCACAAACACACAGAGACACACACACACACACACACACACACACACACACACACACACACAAATACATACACATGTAGTATCATAACATCACTGCGTGTCAGAGTTTGGGTCACATGAGT
>JAPZDV010000020.1:9898614-9912707 GCA_029814665.1 Acanthurus lineatus
AGATAGATATATAGATATATAGCTCGAGAGAGCGAGAGCGCGCGAGAGCGAGCGAGCGAGGGGCGGGGCGGGGTCAAAGGATGGAAGTTCTGGTTTTAATCTTTCACAATAAAACACATATATGGTAGGAGGTTGATTTTTGACAACAAATATCAAGACAGTACGGAGTAAACTTTTGATTGCCATGAAACATGCAATGAAGTCATATACCCAAGTCGTGGTACATACTGCATAGTTTTTAACCTAAATTTAAGTCTATTTTAAACTTTAGAACTGGCTTACTTTGTTAAGTTATGCCTGAACTCGTGGTTACTTTTCTATTAACTCAACCACAACTCTTTTTAGGTTAAAATCTCATCCCTCTGAATCTGGCATGCCATTTTCAATCCAGTATTAAACACATATGTGAAAGAAAAACAACAATGAAAAAGAGCAGCAGCAATCCATATTGAGAGACAGTAAGTAATGTAATCTTCAATGGAGCAAGGCAATTTTTTTAACAGATTAAAAGCTTACCAACTACCAACCCAACCAAATTGGTGATGCAGGTACAATCAAAGCCCTGATGGATATATGGTGATATATATGATGGTGTAACAATTCCAAATCTTTTCCAGCATGCAGGGCAGCTTATATACTTTAAGAACTTCATTGTGCTTTCTCCAATGAAAGTACATCCCAGAGAGCTTGTTTTATACCCCTCTAAAGCAGTGGAGAAATTTTTACCTTTTTTTAAAAAAAAAAATTAAATGTTTCTGTGACTGATTTTAAAGAGGTTAACATGATATAATAGCATATCCGATAAGACATTCAATCTGTGGTACCACTTAGAGAAAGACAAAATAAAAAAATAAAAAAGAGATCTAAAGAAAGACTTAAACCAAAGAGAAGGAAGCCATCTGGACAAAATATATATCAGCACTTATATTTCACGGTTTTCAGACAATGATATCGCAGAAATGGCTTCATAAAAGTCTCTTATAAAATCAATCTATCAGCTGACCTATTCAACATGGATATATTTTGACGTTAAATTGACTAGCTCCTAAATTCTAAGGGTTTAGGTTTTTAATACCTGTCACTCTAATAGCTGTAATGTAAAGCTAACACCAACCAGAATTTCTTCTCTTTAGTTACTTGCGATACGTCCCCTAATTAACGCACTACAATTACAAAATACAACAAATCGAAAAAAAACCCAAACAAAACTCAACAAAACTTTTTTTTTCTTTGCAAAGACATTAGCAATAAAAATATGGCTTAAACCTTACTTGTTTTATTTTGAAAGGCGTACCGGAAGTTAGTACAGTTTACAGTACAAGACATGTTTAGGACGCAGTGTAGTCAATGTCAGTGTGGAGGCGAAGCCAATGATCAGTGGGGTTTGGGTCAGTTCAACGTGCTAGAATAAAGCTTACCTAATTGACAATACCGGACCTAAAGTTAGAACATTTTTTCCATATAGAAACAGTCGGCGCCGTCGATAACCGAAACGGACTCATCCAGGAGACAGAAATGTTTGAGTAAGCGGTAACTTTGGTAAGTTCGGTGTTTAAAAACTTTTTCACTCTTCATTCATGTTAGGTGTTACGAGCCATCAAACGCTTGCCCCATATCCAGCATGAATGTTATAGTAATTTAGTTAGCTAACGAATAACTTTTACTTTAAACTTTTACTGACCAAAGTTCATTTAGCCTAGCTTAAGTTGAACTAGCTTAATTTAACTAGCTAACTGATGCACTAATTGTGCTTTTATGAAGTACATTTACCTGAATGTTATCGAGTGCATTAAAACTTATGTGTGATCCTTTTTGCCTAGTATAAAGATGTGTTTGTGATTGATATAATTGTATTTGGTGAGAAATTATGGTTTGCATCCCTACAATACCTGTGTTGTTAACATTAATAAGATATATTTTAAGTATTAATATGTTTTTATATAATTTATAATGTTAGCCTTGTGAAACTGTAGTGCTAAAAATTTATCGTTCAATGTTTTTCTTTGTCTCCTTAAATGATCTCATAATACTCCTACTCCTTACAATCTTTCTACAATGTTTACCTTTAAACGTTTGTGATACTGAAATTTAATGTTCAAGTTAACTGTTTAAATACCCATCAAAGAATAATTTTCATACAGCTTAAAATACTTTGAGTCTAGAGTGTAGATGCAGTATGTTTTCCAAAAATACTCCTGTATCTTTAAATACTTGTATAATTCCTTTTAGTGTGTGTATTAATAAACTCATAATTTTAGGTTAGCTTTTTTATAATATAGTATCTTTCAATCCACATGTTCCACCTCCCATAGTGTATTTATTTTGTATATTTATCCTAAGCAGGGGGCTTCAGTGGTGGTTGTGGTTACCAGGCTGGTCTGTCCAGCTCTGTGTAGCCCAGCTGGCCTCTTTTGTTCTGGCCACACAAACTGATTAGCATGCACCATCCTCCTGGAGCATCTGTCCCTGCAGACGCTGCTTTTGTTCCCCATTTCAAACTTGAAAGTTAGACCTTTTTTGTCCAACTGTCAGCTTATATTTAAAGCTCATAGACATGTCAGCCCCTCATAACATGCAAATGTTGACCTAAAACCCAGAGAAAGTTGAGTCTGGCTGGATTAAAGCAGAATGTGAACAGAAGAGATGGTTATAGTTCAAGGTGTCTGTCATCCTAGACCTATGGGTGGATGATATGGTCTATATCATGGGGTCAAAATTAATAAATGGCTTCCTATAGTTTATATTAAAAGATTTAAATTTTATACTTATCAGCAGTCAAATTAAACACAGAGGGTCAAGCTTTTTTTTAAGTTTAAGTTAAAGATTGATGATTAACGCAACTTTTTAAAATCTCATTCAATGTGTCATCAAAGTAATTTGATGTAAGCTGTTTAACTTGTTTAAATGCTGTAGTAATGAGACTGGGCTATTGACTACTTAATTTGCTCTCAACTGAGTTGTTTGTGGCATGTGAAAGCACACTAATGGTAATGTCTCAATGACCTCCTTCCAACCAGAACACACATTCACTCTCTGCCTGTCATGGAGACAGTTTGATGTGTTTGACAGGCTGCTCTTTGACACTTGACAGCCACAGCCCTTATCTCTGTCTGTTCATCTGTTGCCATGGTGAACTGGGTTAGTTTTTTTGTGTGTGTGTATGATTGTGTGTGTGTGGCCAGGGGGTATTTCCTCTTTAGAGCTGAGGTGAAAACACCCTGGTGTAGCCCTGGTCTGTGTTTGGCTGGTTGGAGAACTGTCACTGAGTACTGGAGCTAAGAAAGTCTGTTTGCAGCACACGGCAATAAATTATTAGTCTGTTTATCTTAACACATCAATGATCAGTGTAAACTAAACTTGATATTATATTGGTATAACCTTGTAATCAAACTTTTTTACTGTTCTATGTCATTTCATGCTGTTCTGTTTCTGTATCAGTGGTAATAGTTACAGAGAGCAATAAACTTAAACATATTTAAACTGAAACCATGTCAAATAATAATTAAATTTCAGATGATAATAGCTCCAACTCAACCATGGTGGATCTACAGAAGTTATCTTAAATTTTAGGGTTTTAGACCTCTTGAAGATTATGTCAGCATGTACAGACTATCCCTGAATCTTTTTTGAGCGCAACTCCAGCTGTTACCATGAAATAACTTTAATTACATACTGTAAATTCAGCTTAGTTGTGCTAATTTTAAACCTGAGAAGAGCTTCTATCAAAAACTACTTATAAATAGTGATGGTAAGAAAAAGTAGGTCAAAAGTGGTACAAAATATGGTACATAACATTTTGTAATTGCAATTACCAGAACAGTGACTAAATGATTTTCGAACTTGCAATAAGAGAATACATACAGTATATCTGTTATCTCATGCTGTTGTTTGTTATCAAAAGAGTTATACATTGACGTATATGAGAGTGCAGACAACTTTGACAGTAGCTTAAAAATTAAGTCAGTTACTGCTCTCTGTCTCTAAGGTTAGCTGTAACAGAGTCCTAATCAGGTTTTTGGGGAATCCTGGTTATGTTTTTCCTAGTTTGAGGGAAGTGGATAAGAAAAAAATGCTTTGTTTAAAGAGCCTTGACTCCATGTGGCTTTGTGTTCTTCAGGATGATTAGAAACCATGACATCTGAGTCACAAGTGAGGGATAAAATCAGCTTTGAGCTGCAGCATGAACAGAGCGACATGTGAGTCACCTCGATGCCAGACTCAAGGGGACACTAGGTCTCCGTCACGAGAGGAAAAAGACACACAAAAGAGCGTTTGTTGTGGAGGAGTGAAGTCACTTTAGAAGTTGTCCTCTTTATGTGGCGTTCAGTTACAGGCAGTGAATGGGTCTCTGTCCCCCTGCAGCTCACTGCCTTTATTCATGGCCACCAAAATGAGCTTTGGTCAGGATGGAAGGTTGAGGTTTTTTTCATGTCATGTTTATTTGTAAGTGTCTATCCCCCACTGATCACAACAGATGTCTCAGTAAACATGTCCAATAGGTCTGCAGGGTTTTCCCCAGGAATTTAGCAAGGTAAGGTAGTAAGCATCACTTTACTGAACTGCAGTTTGGTGGATTGTAGCCACAGGTAGTTTTGCAGAGGCAGAGATGTAGCCTCTTGTTTGTCTTAAAAGCACCTCTGAGATCAGTCATTTATTCCCTGAGCTGATCAATATCTAGTTTTTAATTAGCTTCAACTTGACCCTGTGTTGCACCACATAAACACATTCGCTATCACATCCTGATGAAAATGTACTTTCTGCATGCAAGGTGCCATACAAAAAAGGGGGACCACAGAAAACGCTACATAGAACTACTTGGTGCCCAGGAACTTCACTGGTAACAATTTCCTTTCATGCTGATTGAGGTCCTCTCTGTTTTAGGAGAGGCGAAAAGCCTCCACTGTAATACTCTACAGGAAACCCACTGTTTATCCTTGATCTAGATGGTTTCTCTTGCATCCTGGGAAACTTGGAATTATGAAAAGCCACAGTCTTTACATTCATACACAGAGCCTGGTTTTCATGGCACCTTGAGTGTAACTAATTCAGTGGCTAATCAGGTTAATGTTTTTTTACTGGATCCAAAAGGCTCAGTAGTGTAGGAATGAAAAGCTTTTGTTTTAAATACCTTTTTTGTTCTTTTTTGGGTGTGACCCACACACCCCGTGCCAATTATATATCTTTTATAAATTTGCAAAACATAAACAGGCGTCCATGAGCGCATTAACCAGCTAACTAGCTACATGCTTTTATTTTTGTTTTTTTTTGCTTGATGAACATGTTTAGCAACTAGTTTATTTATGACTGTGGAACCTGTAAAAATGTATGAAAGTTAGGGTGTTTGGGGCTTTAGCCCACTCCTACTTACAGTTTTTGTATCTGCAATATTTTATTTTGGCAACCCAAAATAAATATTTGATGCTGGAATTCACAGTTTGAAGGTGGGGCACCCAATCAGTGGACCTCTTTTTAACTAGAGTTTCTATCTTGGGTACGTGTGGAGTACAATTAAGTTTTAATGAGCGAGGATTTGGCAAGAGCAGAATATATGACAGTGATAGTCTCTCTTGACCTACACTGTCTATAACTGTGTAAAGATTAAGTGTAGTGAGTCATTTGAAAGAACTCTGCAAAACCTTAAAGAAAATCTACATCAGTACAGGATTTGTTAGTTGTGTAACTTGTAGATTTATGATGACATTATATCCTCTTGGCCCATTTGACATCATATTTGGGCCTCTGAATAAATGGTCAGCTGGTCCTTTTTATGGTACAAAGGATTGTAACATTAGTTCCAATGTGTTGCTAAGTGAGTCACCCTGTCACGGAGGCAAATGGTCCTGTTTTTTACACCTAACAACCCTGCTTAGTGTGCTGGAGTGAATACGTACATTGTTTGCCACTGTTTCTCTAAGCCCCCATTGCGAAGACAGTGTGGGTGTATTGTAGCTATGAATGCTGTTGTGTTGAAGCCTTTGTGTGTGTATGTGTGTATATCTGAGGAAGGTTTTTTGAATTTTAAATGAATTATCTAAATGGATGTTTTCTCTGTCTGAATGTTTGCTGAAAAGCAGAGCTTATTTAAAAATACATAAAAATGACCTCTTTTGATTGTGTCCACAGGGGATGTGTGTACCTGCACTGATGGGGAAACTCTGAGGGTAGCTGTGATAAAGTCCTCACCCTTACTCTCCCAGAAGGCTGCACAGATGTTTTCGCTCGGTCAGGAAAACATCTCCACCTCCCCTGCCTCAGCCAAAGGACCGGTCAAGTATGGAGAGCTCATTGTTCTGGGGTAAGATGCTCACTAAGGAGCCATACAGTTGTGGTCGGAAGTTATGAAACATCAAACTGGAGCTTTAAAAAATTTAGCTTGTCTTAGGCCTTTAAATACTTATATACAGCTTGTGTACTTACTATAACTGATGACCATTTCATTTTCTGAAGAACCTGTTTTTGAATCCGGTTTCTGCTCTCCAGGCAGCAATTGAAATGAGACCATTTCATAGAGTGAAAATCATCTTGCTTGTTTTGATACTATAACATCCAATAATTGAGAGTTAGCTGGAGAAAAGCATGCTAAAGCATTGCATTTATAGGGAATTTTGTGTTAATGTAAAAACCAAAAGACATGCAGCAAACATGAACAATAAAGTATGTGATTTTGTTTATTTTTTACATGTTAGTGGAGTTTGACAGTTGACTCTGTCTCTGAAAACAGAGATGTTGATTGTGTGAATGTTTGGTGGTTTTTCTGTGAATGCTCCATTAGAGACATCAGAGAGCACTTACACTAAATAAAACAACAAAGGGATAACTGATGTGGATTACCCACATCTAGCAAGGTTCCAGCCCCACCAGTCTAATTCAAAGAGCCAGACAAATGAGTTGAGCTACACATCCAGTTTTTTGGCCAATCTCTTTTTTCTGCTAACATTTTTGTATTGTTAAAATAAAAATACCGAAGATGTGGGTCTTTTTTGAAATTGTGCTAATAGCAGATGCTGCAAAAATTTGGATTTCAAAATTGCATAAAGAGAATATTTTGGTGACATATGGAGGAAGTTCAGCCAAAGTGAAAATGGTAACCAACAAGTTTATAGTCTGGGAAAATATAGAGGATAATTGGTTCTTTTGCAATAACAGTGGTATTGCTAACACTTGCTTCCTCTTATATGTGTTGATGCAACAGAGCCCCACAAACAGTGAGTTTTTATCATTGCAACATGTAAACCTACCATAGTAGACACCTTAGATTAAAGTACACCTGAAAACGAGTATAATATGGCCTCTTGAAAGCAGTATGTGTGGACACAATTTTTTCAGAGCAAAGGAGGAAAAAACTTCTTTTCAAAAATACTCAGGTAGGTGTGGACAAAGCGTAAGATGACATATATCTCATCATTTTGGCTCTGTGTGTCTTGTAGTTTTTTTTTTATTTGCAGTATGAAATTTAATCTGTGGGTTTTTGTTCAGGAGCCTCAGTGAAGTTAAATGTGTTTAGAAACTCCACCACAGCAAAGAATGCAGCTGACTTCCTGACTGAAGGCCTTTCACTGTGGACACAAGAGAGAGCCTGTGATTCAGGGAGGTCGAGACAAGTCGGGGAAGTTATGGCTGCTGTACTTTCAGACCTTTTGTTTGCTTTTGCATTATATTGCCTACATCTGGAATTAAACAGTCTGGCTGACCCAGTAACTGACAATTACACTGGTCATAATGTTTCATTTTTAAGAGCCATATGGTTTGTGAAAACAGAGGTCTTGTTACTTTACGTTCAGTGGAGCCACAGTGAAGTTGGGGTGGTCTGAGCTTGTATGAGAAAGGAGGTTGACTTCACTTTATCTGAAATGCAGGAAGTTTGCATTATCCAGCAAAAGAATGACTCCACTTTTAACTGAACTCAAATGTTTACTTGACCTGCGGCTGGCAGCAGTGTGGCTCCAGAGATAACCTCCTGCTAAACTGACTTTAATTGAAGTACCACAACATTCAGCTCTAAGAACTTCATTTCAGAGTGACTAAAGCTCAGGAAAGTTTAGTGTTCTCTCAAAAAAATTATGTCAAATGAATGAAGTTCAATTAAAGTTCAGTTTAGGAGGCTTCCTGATTACTCAGTTTGATAAACTATAAACACTATTGAAAACAGAATCCTGCTTTTAAATCTGGACTGAAATCATTGATGCTTTTCAGCTTTCTCTCCTACACAAAGCTTTGTCCAACCTGCACCGGGTAGATGGATCCACGATATGTTACCCTAACACTTCAGTTTAAAAATACTTCAGAAACACAGCAACAGCTACACACACTCAGAAAAAAATGTTGTGTGTCTTTGTAGGTTCATGTTGTAGTCGAGTGTTGACGAGAAATCCTTCTCAATAATAATTGTTGGTTGCGGTATTTAGAGACAGCATTCAAAGTTGTTCTCTCCTACCTGACTCAATGTGCACAATCTGACCTGGGTTTTGGCTAAGGGATATATGTTTATTGCCCAAACTTAGACTTAGACTTGACAGTATTTGTTGATTTGACTTAGGATTTCATTTCCAAGGCTTGACACTTTTTTGGACTTGGCAAACAATGACATTGCCCAACCCCTAGTAGAAAGTGTTTATTGTTTAGGAGCAGAATAACTCATTTAATGTGTCGAGAAACTCTACCACAGCAAAGAATGCAGCTGTCTTCCTGACTTAAGGCCCTTCACTGTGGATACGAGAGAGCCTGTGGTTCAGGGAGGTTGGCAGCCGTAGCTTTTTTGTCATTGTCATCCAGAACTAAAATTAAACCTATCTTTAAGCCTGGGCTGTTGCAAAGATTTGTCACTCAAGTATAAACCAGGATTTGGGCATTATAGAGGGAGTAGATTGACTGTAGACTAGAGTCATCAATACAGATATCAGAAATCGGGCTGATCTGAAAAATGGATCTAGACTGTGGGTATAAGCCTGTTTCAGTCGACAGAACAAACAAGCCGCACCATTTTTTCCCTTATAGCAGAGAGATAATGATTGCAGTCAGACCTTTCTGAAGTGCAGTGGAGACTGGGGATGAGCAGTATGTGGGTCCTGTATCAGATACCATATTTTAAATTAAATTGGGATTTGTTAAATTAATATCTATGTGTTTATTTGTTATAAATTTGTTTTACTAAGTTTGAAAAAGAAATGCTTGAGCCAAGTCTAAAGTTGCCTTACACATAAAGCAATGATCCTAGTCTCTTTCATAAAGACAAGTCTATAGTTAATTATTAAAACATGGGTGTTCAGCACTTGGTAATGACCATTAGTGTGTGTATCAGCCCTGAAGAAGTGGGGTTGGTGCATCTCTACTGTTGACTCTAAATAATTTATCTCTAAAATTAAAAATTAAATCACATACATTGTAGTCTCACAGGTCTTACACTATCCTGCAGAGTGTGAACCAACAGATATTGCGATAGTTAATTAAATGTTCAGTATAAATTCTCTCACTGCTCCAGTGCAACCTTTGCTTATCCCCTGTCTTGTGTGTTCAGGTGTAATGGCTCTCTGCCCAATGGTGACAAAGGGAGGCGGAAGAGTCGCTTTGCTCTGTGTCGCAGAAACAAGGCCAATGGTGTAAAACCCAGCACGGTCCACTCATCCTGCACGCCTCAGGCTGCCAAGGTGAGAGCTCAACACAGCAGGTAAACTACAGGCCAGTGAAATGCAGAATAGGAGTTAAAAAAATAAAGTTGAGAATATGCTGTGGCTCTTATATATTTATTTTTTAATGAAGCTTGAACATTTTGCATGTATGTGAAGTATTTTCTTACATTGTTTCTTTCTGTAATAGTGCTAGGGTAGAGAAGTGAATATTATTCAGTGGTTTGCCGCATTTCACACACTCTCCTTTACAGACTTGGTACATCATTAACAAAATGTGCCTTTATTAAAAGTAAAAAACTTGTAGTGTATATCCTTAAACCTTAAAAGTAATATAACACTGCATCTTTTCTGTGTTTCAAAGGCTATAAGCAACAAAGAGCAGCACAGTATTTCATACACTCTGTCCCGGGCACAGACAGTGGTGGTGGAGTACACCCACGACAGCAACACAGACATGTTCCAGGTGAGCAGCATCCACTAACTGGCTCAGTATATATGCAGATTTATGAGAGCTGATAGCGAAGTTCATGACCTGATGTAGAAGGGGGCAGTTTAAAAAAATAAAGCACATTGTTTTTCAACCTAGTCTCCTGCTACATTTAAACAGTTTCATAACAGTTCTGCAGCTCATCATCTTAGACACTGCTGACATGCAATTTCCAATTACCTGACACAGAAATACCACAAAAGTTATTTACCTCACCAGCTGTTTTACATGATACAGGAGAGAGTTGCAGGCCACTTAATCAAATCACTGACAAAGTTTCTCAGTGTGTCTTCAACACTCTTCAACGCTCTTCAACACTAAATTTGGTGCTGTGTTTCTTGTGTCTATATCTTTCTAGATTGGTCGTTCAACAGAGAATCCAATTGACTTTGTAGTGACAGACACGGTGCCCGGTGGTCAGAGCCATGCTGACAGTCAGACTGTTCAGAGCACCATTTCCCGCTTCGCCTGCCGCATCATCTGCCAAAGAAACCCACCTTACTCTGCAAGAATCTATGCAGCAGGCTTTGACTCCTCTAAGAACATCTTCCTCGGGGTGGGCTGCACTAACTGCTGCCATTACAGATGAATGACACAATCATTTACTGCTTGTGTCCTGTGTAGTTAGTTAAATTAGTAGTTACATAAATTGTTTTCCAGTATGAACCAAATATACATTGCTGATGTCTTCACAGGAGAAAGCAGCCAAGTGGAGGATGCAGGACGGTCAGATGGATGGACTGACCACCAACGGCATTCTGGTGATGCATCCACGCAACGGCTTCAGTCAAGACTCTAAACCTGGCCTGTGGAGGGAAATCTCAGTCTGCGGCAGCGTCTTCACACTGCGGGAGACCAGGTCATCTCAGCAGAGGGGCAAGATGGTAGGTGACCAACCTAACCCCTCGTGGCTACTGTGGTTTACTTATATGTAAACAAGTTAATCATTGTTTGCAGCTGCTCTATGCAGTGATTCAAAATAAAGGCTGAAAAACAATCAATTGTTTTGAGTTACAGAGTCAACTGGGAGAGCAGCACAACAGGAAGTGATGGAATAGCTCTGTAAAGGGTTTCCATGTAAAACTTAATAACCACAGTGTGTGGATTTTTTTTTAAATGACCTGTTGTTTTTCTGCTTGTGTCTCCTTCAGGTGGACTCTGAGTGTAACCAGCTGGTGGACGGCTCGCTCATCGACCTGTGTGGTGCTACCCTGCTGTGGCGGACAGCTGAGGGTTTGGCGCACACTCCCACAGTCAAACACCTGGAGGCTCTGCGGCAGGAGCTGAACGCTGGGCGGCCACAGTGTCCCGTAGGCTTTAACACACTGGCTTTCCCCAGTCTTCGCCGCAAAGACGTGCTGGATGAGAAGCAGCCCTGGGCCTACCTGCACTGCGGCCACGTTCACGGCTATCATGGCTGGGGTGGACGCCGCAACCCTGAAGTGGAGGTGGAGTGTCAGGAGAGAGAGTGTCCCATGTGCAGGGCACGAGGGCCCTATGTGCCGCTGTGGCTGGGCTGTGAGCCAGGCTTCTACGTGGATGCAGAGCCCCCCACCCATGCCTTTGTCCCCTGCGGTCACGTCTGCTCAGAGAAGACGACAGCATATTGGAGTCAGATCCCGCTGCCACATGGAACACACACCTTTCATGCCGCCTGCCCGTTCTGCATCCAGCCGCTGAGGGCAGAGTCCGGCTGCATCAGACTCATCTTCCAAAGCCCGCTGGACTAGAAACCAGTCAGACTTCTTTTCTCAAGCCCATACCACCAGAAGGGCTTGCAAATCAGTATGCTTTGATGCAATTTTCATAACTTAATTTTTTATAACTTAATTTAATTTAACTCTATCAATTTAGATACATTCATTGTTTGATTTCTGTGCTTTTCTGAATATCAGATATTATTCTGTCGTGCTTTCCTCCTCTAAAGTGATGAAAGTTTGACCCTGAACACAATATCATGATGGTTGATTTGCTTTAAATTTTCTTATTTATTCTGCTTGTTGATTTTTTTTTTAAATTCTTTTTCATTTTCCAGTGATGATATAAAGAAGACTAAGAGGATAGAACTATTATTGTGCTTTATCTTTGTTTCATTTTTGTGCTCTTATTTTAACTTATGTGTGTAATTCAGAGCACCCTTTTTCCTTTACAGCAATAAGCTTTTGCCCCATACTTGCTCTCAGGCAGGCTGTGTCAAGTTCTGTATCAAATTTAACTTACGACAGCCGCTGCTTGGATTTTATGCACATCTGTGCTGTTATAGTGGAAAGGCTTGAAACTTTCAGCATTTCAGCATTACTACATAATAATTAATACCAACAAGTCTCTATTTTTAATATAATTTAATATAAGACTGTTATTTTTCATTTGTTTTTCAGTTAATTCAAATTTAAGTTTGAGGAAATGCACTTTTAAAATTACAGATCAGTAAATTTCTCATGTTTTTAAAGTCAGTAGGTGAGCTAATTAAATAATTGTGATAGCAGCATCAACCTAAATAATCCTAATAATGATTTTTTTTATAATTAAACAGCATCAATGTAATCCTCTAACTTGCTGCTGATGTTTTTTGTAATGCAGAATCCAGACTGGGACAGCTATAGTGTTACCCAGATTTTCCTGACAGCTGCTTACTGCCTCATCCTGCCTGTAAGAGCCATTAACATGAAGCCTTAATAATTAGTTTGGTTTCAGCCCAGTGTTTTGTTGTCTCTCTGCTGCCCAGCTTTTGTTTTTAAAAATTTATTCAGGAAGCAAAATTTTTAAGCAGGTAAGCGTTACAAATATTCAGCCATCAAGTGACCTTCCTTTGTACCACTGTTGCCTCTTTGAACACTGAATATTTTATAATTTAATACAACCTTTGTATCATAACATAAAAATATATTTCATGGAAAAAATTTTGTGCAACTGTCTGTCACTTGAAACACACATCCAGACTTAGTCTATTTTTTTAAACAAAATATATGATACATTATTGATAATAAACTAGTGTTGCTCAGTGGTGCAATAGTGGAAAAAATACTCAATGCAATTTGTCCTGTAAGTTGATGCATGTTCTGCTAAAGTGCTCTTAAAGGAAAACACCATCCCAAAATGTAAATCCAGTGAAGCTTTTCAACACTTTTACATATACATGTGAAAATCATGTTTACATACAGTGTATACTATGAAAGGAAAAGTATAGGATAATGACAAATCCAAGATCAGTGTTTTGTTGTGAAAGAAGACCTCTCAGAAATTCCTAACCAGAGTGCGTTGGTGACTGTCTTACCTGTCCTGTAGTTCCAACATAAGGCAAATTCATAATTCTATACAAGTAATATCAAAACTGATTAACTCATTTTCTTCAATTTCACAGATCACATGCTTTTACTAAGAGTGTGAAATTCAGTTCTTTCTCGTAATAATCTAAAAATACCAAAACCATCATCATGTTGACATTTGTTGTTGACTTCTTTTGGTTCTGTAAACAGAGAAAGATATCGTAAATGCTAAAATTAAAAGGACTTGATTTAATTTTTGAATTTTGAGGAGAACATTTCTTCAGCCAAACAAGTAACACCTTAGCTGCTCTCTGTGAAAGTAACTACAGATGCATCAGAGATAATCTACAGATCTGCAGGGGGGTAAATGGACTTTTTTGGGACTGAAAGCATCAAAATAGCTGTTGAACTTTTCACTGATAGCGTTTGTTAACTACTGTATCATCTTAATTTTGTTGTTCATGTTTGTTTCTCTTGTAGCTCTGCAGTCATGCTGCACACTGACTGTTTTTTGTACCACTTTCAAATAATAAAACACTGCTGATATTAATGTCTGTTTATAGCTGTGTAAAGATTTGATCAAACAACACACTTGTGATACTGCATACAGCTAAGTTTCCTACACCATCATGGTGATTATAATTTTATTCTTCCCTGAAAAGACACCACAAAACCAGATCCAGAGTTAAAGTTCCCATTTTTTTTTAAAGAAAG
>JAPZDV010000020.1:9913173-9940140 GCA_029814665.1 Acanthurus lineatus
ATTACTCAAAGAACAGTTCCAGAGTTAATGTGCTGAGTTATTTATCACTACTGAATATGCTGTTATATATCAAGTTAGCAAGGATGGATAGAGTAGCTTTACCTATACCAGCTGTAACATTAAAGATCCTTAAAAATCAATGCAAAACTAAACATGCGATACTTAAAAATAAATGCAATATTAAAATGAGCCATTTTGCATGTGTACTAACCATTGACTGTATAAAAGGTACTAACTGGTACTCTAAGTACTTTTTGATGCTTATACTTAAATTTTACTTAATAAACATTTTTAAATACAATTTAACCCCATAAATCACGGGTAAATGTGTAAGTAAAGTGTTTGACTTACTGGTAAGGCAAAGTCCATGCAATGACAAAGTACACTGTCAATGTGTAATTTTACAGCTACAGGTAGAAGCTGGTCGGCAGGTGGCAGCAGCAAGCTTTTATGGCACGAGAAGAGGATACCGCCGCTGCCTCCCCTCCCGCAGTGCATGATGGTCGGTGTACTGGCTGTATCTGCAGCTGTGTGTTCT
Source organism: Acanthurus lineatus (assembly GCA_029814665.1). NCBI lineage: Eukaryota > Metazoa > Chordata > Actinopteri > Acanthuriformes > Acanthuridae > Acanthurus > Acanthurus lineatus. The sequence continues at coordinate 9,913,712 of JAPZDV010000020.1, forward strand.
GTTGTTTTACTCCCGGTTCCTCCGGTGTTCCTGTGATGGTCAAAAGAAGAAACACCGGCTGCTGTACTTTAAACAACAGGTATGTGGGCTGCAGAAGTTCGCCAGTCACTGAACCTTCTGAATTGTCTCTCATTTAATTTCGCTGTTGGAGTGTTAGCTAGCTGTCTGACTAACCTGCTAGCGTTAGCCAGTCTACGTGTAACCCCTGCTGGACTCGTTGACAACATTAGCTTTTTAGCATTAGCATTTGGCACAGCTCGTCTTATCAGCCCTGTTATCGAGGGGGAAATTGATTTTGTGTGTCTTGCGTACCATTTAGTGTTGCCTTCCCTTACAGCGTAGTAGATTCAACGCTAACATTTAGAGAGATGAACGACGTGACCTAAGCTAATGCTAGCTGGTTAGCTTCTGTCACAGCTGCCTGTCCTGGCAGGACAGTGAATTGACATTAACAAAACAAAAGCGGTTAGAGTTGTAACATTAAATTCTTCATATGTTCTTAGTAGGATTAATATGACATTTGTGGATGATACGTTGCAGTAAATTTTATTAAGCAAAATACATAATTTGGTATTAAATTGACTAATGTTACCTCAGCTGAAACTCTAAACTTTGTCTATTTCAGTTTACTGTAAAATAAAGAGTAGTGTTTAAGACCTGAATTTGTTTTGTATTACAGAGAATGCCGAAACTAAATTTCAATATTTTTTAAGCATAAATATTTGAGGAGTTATTAGTAGTTATGAGGAGAACGACTTTAGCCAGTGTAATTTGGACCAAAAGTCATATATCTGTATTTCCAGGCTTAACAACGAAACCCAATAAAGCCTTGTCTTCGTGTTTCTATGAAGTGGGCTTTAGCTTGGTTAAGTTTTTTAGTGTTTTGGGTTGAGTTTTAGTTGCTTTGGGTCCTTGAACAACAGTCAGACACTCTTACCCAGGCGACCCAGCTTTTGTTTTAGTGACTTTGCCTTCCCCCCGTGGACTTCCTCTTTGGATTCAAAGCCATCTTGAGGTTTGGTCAGCTGCTTAGGTTGCCCTGCCTCTTGCCATTTTAAGACTTTATGGAGTAAGTTTCCAGCTAAACCTCTGCAGCCTGCCTCAATATGCATGCACCTAGCTCCCCAGCCCTGCATGCAACAGTTGATAACCAGCTGTTCATACTTTGCCTTCTTTCTATGCAGTCCTACCTCAGCACTGTCAGCTCCATAATGAAATGTACTCATGCTCTCCTAAACCAGGAAAGATATCTGGCCTCAGAGTAGTGATGACAATGTGCTGAGAAGATCTCAACTGTTTCCTCAGGTAAACAGAGAGCATTCAACCCTTGACTGCTGCCATGATGAAAGCGATTGTGCCGATAATGTCGCATGGTTGGCTGCAGCTACTATATCCCTTGCTGATGGTTTCTGCAGTTTTCCAGGTGTATGTGCCCTTGCTGAGTGCTTTTGGGCAGAAGCTTATTATTGGCTCCAACATTCATCTTGCTGGACAGTCTATAGCTTGGGGTCTCCACTCTGCCCCAGCTGAAGAGATTTGCTGGGCCTCACAAAACATTGTATACAGCCCAAATCAGAAAGGTGATGCGATGAAGCCCAGCTTCCAGAGATCATTCATGTGGCTTACCTGTCCATGGCTTACCTGTACCTTGTCCAGACCCCCAGCTGACCAGATTCTGCACGATCTCCTTTCCTCTACTTCAGCCCTTACCTCCTACTGAATCAACCTCTGCATACTCTTTTCCCTGCCTTTCAAGCCCAAGCCTGCTCTCTCACGTGTCGCCACTCACACTAAACCTTTGTGGCTCAGGACCCTGCTCAACTGCACAACATCCTCAGCTCTCCACTTTTTGTCTTCACCGCCACTTTTATGCTCATCCACAGTCACTTGAGTTCCTGTACATCAGCACCTCTCTTCACCTGGGTTGGCTTTAACTCTTCTTAACTCTTTAACTCTTTCCCTAAATACTCTAGCTGCATCTATAGCCTTGTGTCGTTTTCATGGAGGGAACTGTTAATGAGGCTTCTAGACAACCCAGCCACTGGCAATATACCATGCATACAAGATTTGAACTTGCCCGGTTTCCCCTCACCACTCAGTTATGGGGGAAGCCATTACCCTGAGGTCTCTCTCATTTCCTAAGATCTCCTGGAAGAGCTAAGTCACCACTCCAGAGTGTTCTGGCCACCCCAGTAAATCAGAGATCCTTCTCTTTTTCACTGATGTGTATTTGTAGTTTTATCTCGAGAGGAGGTTTGTCAGCAACCCTGCTACAATGCTGAAGTTTTTCCCTCCACACTCGGCAGCAAGATCATCTTGACTTGGTTGATTCTCTTGGAACTTCATTTCCTCAAGGATACAGACCCCTTCAGCAAATCTCTAATGCTGTGCCACAAATCCTAACCTCCATATGACTCTCAGATTCCACTTCTATTATATTAACATCTTGTCTGATAAACAAAATGAACTAGTTGGAAATGAGTAGTCTGATAGGCTGCTTGTTAATTTTTTTGCCCAACAATTTGATCAGCAGCTGGAATCATCTCTTTCCAAATCAGTGTTCATGGAAACATTTAAGGAAATTAAGCAAATAATAATGACAATGGCTGTCCTAGTCTCAATACCCAGTCCTCTAAATTAGATAAAAACAAATCTTCAATTATTTCTATTTCTATTTCTACCTTAGAGGGGTCTCTGTAGTTGGTGGAAACAAGCAGCTAAGTTGCTGAGGGAGCTGGTCTGAAGTTTTACACTCTGAAATGTTTAATAATCTGTCTTTGAAGATGAGACAATGATATTTTTATTGTAGACAGAAGGAAACTTAAAAGTGGTGGTAGTGACAGACCTTTTCCTTTAATCCTCTCCTCAGTATGATGGGATTAACAACAGAGGGTCTTACGCCTCCACAGACTGAGCAGTCAGATTAGAATTGACTGTCAGCACAACAACACATCTCTGTTTCACCTCCTGTGCTGTGCAGTCAGGTGCTACGCGACACACTCATTTCACAAGCTTTTTTTCTGTGTAATCACGTTTTTTTTGGAGAGGACAGATAGAGTGGTGGTATTGTGTTAGATTTTTGTGCTGCAATGAACAACTATTTTCTCAAATAATCTGTACTATCTGATTCCTAAGGCCAATACTTGACATTGTTTATTCTACATTAATAGTATAAAACTACAGATGCAAAGCCAGATGTAGTTTCAGTTGAAAATTGTTTCCAAATTGTAAGATTCATCTTAATTGTATGCTTCTGTCTCTTCATATTGCTCACTGTGCTGACAGGAAAAACTGCAGGAAGAACTCAACGCTTCAGTTTTCAGAAGTTTGTACTTGATGAACAGAGGCTGGGCGGTGCAGATGATACAGATATGTAACTATGGTTGAGCTTTGAATCAGTCAGGGCCTCTAACTTGAAACTGCTGCACAGAAGTACAAAACGAGCAAAAACGGTTTTCAGTTCTGGTTTGTACCCCTGCAGCTGCCTGAAGACCAACTCACTGTTACAGCTGTCACTTCCTTTACATCTGAGAAGTCAGTGACAAAAGTGACAAAAGACTTAAGTTTGGTTTGGGTGGATCAGATGTTATGCTGTTCAGCTTTAAATGATAAGGGCTCAAAATATTCTATAATCTTCTTTTTTTTTTTAGTTCTGACATCAACTAATGGCTTTGCCCTAAACATTCATTAGTCAGTGACACTGAATTAAAATGTAATGGAAAAAGTATCTCATCACAGTTTCTCAGAGCCTGAGGTGATATTTTGAATGGTTTCATTTTGATGAACAATGGGTCCAAACCCCAACGATATTTCTCTTATCAGTGATATGAAAAAAAGAATATGAGCAAATGTTAACAGTCTTTATCAAACGAATCATAAATAATAGTAGTTTGTTGGTGACTATTTACAGAAACAGATTAATCCACATTGGGTGCTCTTGTGAGTATTTGGGGGAGCAGGCCAGTGTGTGGGATTGAGACAAAACAAACTACAGAGTGTGTGTTCATGATGACAAGTGAACAGGTCAGCCAGTGCAAAAGTGTGATTTACTGATGTGTTTTTAATATTTTTTGACAGCAGTAGCGCTTTGTGGCACAAAGGGAGAAGATATATCACCCTTTAGCTGCACACACAATACTTCAGAAGTATTTTATTAGAATTATTTTTCAGATGTTTTACTTTTTGTCTCACTGCAGCTCTGCATGCATGTTTCTCTGTCTGTCTGTCTGTCTGTCTTTAGCTAGCCTCCTGGCAGGCAAGTCCAAATGCCATGGCCTCCAGCCATAGCTCCGCCCCAGTGCCTCGTGGAGGCCGAGATGGGGTCCATCACAAGGAGCGTGAACCTTCCCCTTCTCGTTGCCGGCCCATGCGGTCTCTGCCCGATGTCTGTCCTAAGGAGCCCACTGGTGGGAATAGCTGCAGTTTTTAATGTCTCGGCATTTGTGGACATCATCTCTGAGCTGTGACTAGCAGGTTTATTTATCATCTTCTGTTGTTGCAGGTGAGGGGCGGGGCCTATGTGACGGCCCATCAGTGGTGGCGGAGCATGACAGGTGGACTGTGTACAGCTCAAAAGTCAACCTTCCTGCTGCGCTGAATGACCCACGGCTAGCCAAACGGGAGTCCGACTTTTTCACCAAAACATGGGGGCTGGACTTTGCAGAGACAGAGGTGATGCCCTCCTTCTACCTCCCCAACATCACCAGGGAACACTTTGGGCCCTACATTCAGGAGATGGCTCAGGTAACTCCTACACTACATTACTCTGAATTTTTCTGGGTGAATTATTCATACTAAGTGACACAGATTCAGTCAGCATCACTGCAGCTCAGACCTCAGCAGTCTCATTGTTTATGATGCTGATTGAAGGAAGGTGTGGCTTTGAAGTTACATTGCATGTGACTGCATTCAGCTTTAAGTCAACTTGTTTTGGGCGTGTCAGGAATCCTGTTAAGGCAGTTTCAGCTCTTACACTTTTTAAAGGCTCAATACAGCAACATTTTGAAATGATAGAGAGATTTTGGCAGAGGTTAAGTGTTTAAGTCTATGATGATTAAGTCTATCCTCATATTCAGATCTCTAATTTCAAAATATGTATAAAAATGGTGGATGAGAACATGCTTACCAGTTTCCTGCTTTTTCTCATTTAGTATAAATGCAGAAATGAAAAGGATTCTTACTTTTCCAAGTGATTGAGTGGTTTTTAAGTTTATGCCAACCATGTGACTGTGGTATTCCTGATTAGGAAACTTCTGTAGCACTTTTTTCCCCTTTCTTTTTCTTGCAGGGTTTTTTGTTCCCATACTGTCACATAATCATATAGTGGAAAAAATGTTGTCCAAGATTCTTCTAAAAATAGATAAGCCAGATTTTGTTAATGTGGATTGTTGATGATATGAGCCACAGGTAACATATCTGTCTGGGCTGCGGACTGATGTGAAGAGAGCTGGTTTGATCTCCTTAAAAGATCAGAATTCAGTGGTTTAGAATTTGTCAGGTCTATTTTCATGCAATATTCACAAGCCAGTATGTACATGGAGAAAAATGACGGGTTGTTGTAATTGTCAGACTGAATTTTCAAGTATGTATGTCATGTCTTTGTCCCTGAGAAGAAGTTCAGTTTTGACACATATTGAGATACTTGAGTATTAACTGTTTAAGTACTTTAAAGGTACAACTATTTCTTTGTTTAAAATTGTGTTGATTTGTGAACTTATTTAATCTTAAAAGTTTACAACAATGTTCAAACTCAGAGAGGTGTGTAGTTTTATTGGAGCTAACAGTACTTTTCATTTGTCCTATTGCTAACTTTAGGGGTAACACGAGTTAAAAAGTGAGGGAGAAATTTGCAAAATGTGATTAAACTTACTCTAAATTAAAGTTCACTACATTACCTTGTCTGGGAACTTTTCTGCCTGAGCCAGTCAGATAAATTTCATTTGCAGAGATGGCTTTTTGACAATCAAATAAACATATTCCATAAACTCACACTACTTCATGTTATCAAACTACATCTTTCATTTTCATTGTTTTGACCATTAGACCTCAAGAGGCAAAAATGACATTTTGCGCATTTAAATACTTCTGGGAGCTGAGCTGCTTGTCAAAGCATTGCTGCAGCTTTAACTGCTGACCGTGTTAAAAGCTGGCAGAATCATTGAGCCAGCTAACATATCTAACTTCCTACTGTTTTGGATAACTAGCATGCATGTTGCATCGCCCTGCTGCACCTCAACAAGCAGGCAAAGTCTGTCTGATCAAACTGCTATCTGTATTATCTGTCATGCAGTTTTTGTTGCCATAACAGCATACTATATTTGTGGGTGTTGTGAAACTGTAGAGGTGCACCAGAGATGTATGTGTTGTGGTAAATATTGCATATATGGAGACGAACCCACAAAAAACGAAACATCTGTGTTTCCTCTAATAAGTGTGTTGATTGTATCCAGTTATATAACATAACAGAACAGTTTAAAATGTTGAACTTCAAAAATGAAATAAGCACTCAGTATTATATTGTGGAATTTGGAACATGATTTGCTTTTTAAACTTCAGTTTGATTAAAAAAAAACAAACAAAAAAACAGAAAAAAAAACAGACAGACCAAAGAACAACATATAGGATCATCATAGGCAGTGTGAAATGCTTGACATTATGTTAAACAGGAAATGAAAAAGAGCACAGGTTCATTGCAGTATCAAGGTCGGTGGGTCCTTTATAAATAGAAACAAAAACTAGGTAATCCAGTCAGTACCAGCTACCAGGGTGTGTTTTCTGGTTTGCTACTCTCATTCTTCTTGTTGATATCATGCAAAGTTTTGTCAGCGTGATTAATCTTAAATGTTCTTGTACAGCAGGGTTTTCCAAAATTTGATATTTAGTTGCACAAAGCTGTTGAACCAAATATGTTTTAAAGTTGGTCAGAAAAAAATCTCAGATAGGCTGGGCGTGGTGTCACTTCCAGGTTGAGGTGTAAAAGACTTTTACAGCTTTTTGTAGACTTTGGTTCCTGGACTGAATTCTTTCTCTACCTCTCTCTGACTAGTCCTCATTGGGTTGAGTTTGCTTCCTCCTTTATGTTTGAGAACAGTGTCTTACAGGCAGATAAAGAACAGCTGTCAGACATTCCTCTGATGCTTCCTTATTTTTTATAGTGTGTTGCTTTATTCTCATTTGGCAACAGGAACTGTGACCTCTGGAAGCTGTTCACGTTACATGTTTTGCAATTTAGCACCACCCTCTGGTCAAGCTTTACATTTGCCTTTGCATCCTCAGAAGGAGTCAGTGTGGCCATAGATGTTGAGTTTAGACTCAAACTCCTGAATCTTTTTGTTTTTCTGTGGTTTTATATTCAGAGAGAAAGAATCCATGAGCGCTGCAAGTCGATCTGTCCCAATAAGGACGACGTGGACGCCGTCTCCAGTATCACTACCAACCACGGTATGAATTATTAAACAGCTACTGCCGCTGCAGGACGCTCCCCAGCAGCCTCCTCTGCAGTCCATAATATGACCGTGAAAACACACATTCTGTGCACAATCACAGTCAATTACATATATTAACTTCCACCGCACATCCTGGGTTCCTCCACAGCTGGAAGACATTTGAAATTTGAACACCTAAATTCAAACAACATATTGCTACTTGCTAATTGTTCTCAGTGATGGTAATGTTTTTGTGTTTTTCTTACTCCATACTTAAAACATTGTGTTGGATAAAATAAAAAATGTAATCACTTTTTACTTAAACAGTTTTTATTGGTATTCATCATATATATCTGCAGCTCAAAATGCCAATAAAGCTAAAGCAAAAATGACTAATTGAGATAAATAAGCCACTGATCCATTGTGTCTCCTATTTCTTCCAGAAAAATCCAGAGCTGAGCTGGAACAGGTCCCAAAGGTAACACTTCTACTCCACTTCTTCTCAACATTATTCTTACTTTTGTAAGACTGATGAATCAACTGTCTTCTTTATTTCACTATCCTTGAGTTGCACTTACTTTACTTTACTTTACTTTTACTTCAAAACTTGCATTGATTCTCTCAATGCTTTTGCCCATCTTAACATGGAGGTTCTCAGCTCATCAAACACTTAGGATAATTTAATGCAAAAGCTCAGTAAATATTTAAAACACTTATTGAAAAATCATCTTTTTGCCTCTAAGACGAAAAACAACATTGAAAATTTAATAGTGTGGCCCAGGATTGTGTTATTTAAATTAAGCATTGATAATCTAAGATATCAACTTAATGATATGAATGAAACATGCATTATTCCCATGGTTACAACACTTTTCATAGTCTTTATTATTTATGTTTATTGACATCTTAACTCCTGGGTTCCTTGGTATCTCAAGATGTTTGTCTGTGTTTTTGAATTTGCAGATCTTCATGAGGCCTGAATTTGCTCTGGAAGACCCAGCTACCTTCAACGCTGTACTGCCCTGGTCGCACTTTAACAGTGCTGGGGTGAAAAGCAGCAGAGACGTGGCCTCCTCCAAACTTCTGCAGGAGAGGGTGAGCTGAAATATCCACTCAGGAAATCACGCAACACAGGATTTTCTCATGAATCCTAATTTTCAGGAAAAACATCCCAGACATGCTTTAGATTTGGATTAGCGGATTATGTGATGTGGGTATATGATGCAGTTAAATACATGTAATGTGCAAATATTAATCAGTCGGTGTGTGTCTGCCTCTCTCCAGCTGAGTCACTACCTGGATGTGGTGGAGGTGAGCATCGCCCGGCAGATCTCTCTGCGTTCGGAAGCATTTTTCCATGCAATGTCTTCTCAGCATGAGCTGCAAGACCGGTTGCAGGAGACGCAACGGGCTGTAGCTGTTCTGCGGGGCCGGACTGCTGCCATTGATAGGGTCATGTGTGAAGGGCCTCTACGGGCCCTCCGCACTGCCCTGACCCGGAACAACTGTGTGAAGCTGCACAACAAACTGAAACTAATGGCGGCAGTGCATCAAACGCAGCCCACTGTGCAACTGCTGCTTTCCACGTCTGAGTTTGTTGGGGCACTGGAGCTTATCTCCACCACTAAGGAGGTGCTCCAGCAGGAGCTGCAAGGAATCCACAGCTTCAGGTGAGGAAGAGGGAATGACTGAGACTGATTGAAAACAAAGTAAACTTTCCTCTCAGTCAGTAAAGTCTGTTTACTCTCTACAAAAAGCCATCATACCAGATGTGCACAGTGTTTGGATACTTGCACTCAGCTTTTAGAAAGTTTTTCTCAAGCAGAAACATTTTAAACATGCGTGGACGCCTCTTTGCCTCAATTGAAAAAGCAAATGCAACCTTTCATCAGTTCAAAAAATTTGATGATGCTGGTTGGTTAGTAACTAGTCCACATTAAAAGGCAAACAAAGAGGATTTTAGCAGCCAGAATACATACTTAACATGACATTTTACAAATAAAGTTGTTAGCACTCTCTGGCTAGATGCTGTGTAATGGAAACATTGTTTCTTAGTGACCCAAAACATATTTTGAGCTTGTCTTTGCTGACATTTGTTGGTACTTACTCTCTAACACACACTTAATTCTTTATATATCTACATAATGCTTTTATCACCTTTAAATTTGAGTAATACCTTTGTCATCTGTGCCAATTTCTATGTCATAGTTCACCAAGTTAAACTCAGAGATGAAGTATGCATGCCTCAAATGTTTTACCTTGTGAGGAAATTAATCACTTTCCCTGATTTTTTTTTTGACTTGATGTCATTACTAAGTAGAAACAGAAACAAAATGAGAGCAGAGAGAAAGATAAGAAGCAACTAGAGCTTCAGATCAGTTTGACAATGTCACTTTTCAGCTGACACAAGCTGTAGTTATTTATAATGGTTTTATCTTTTTAGGCCATAAGGAACTTTTAGTCTATTCTTAGTCCATTCACACTTAAAAGGAGGAAGGACAGGTGAGGATAGATGAAAAACCATTTATCAATAGGTCAGTGGATAAATTTGGTCACAGTCACACACATCAAAGCATAGACGATAGAATCATTTTATGTGACCTTTAAAGTCTCAGTGCAGGAAGTCATGGTGGTTCTTTCACTCAGAAACCACCCAAACTGCAGCTGCAACACTACTGACTGTCAACGTGTCTGTCCCTCTGCATGTTTGTCCGTTTGTCAGACATCTAGGCTCTCAGCTGTGTGAGCTGGAGAAGCTGATCGATAAGATGATGGTGGAGGATTTCAGCATGTACGCCCGTAGCGACCTGAACCGCAGCCCAAAGGAGGAGCCGCAGGTCCTGGAGAAGGTCTGAACAAACCCCTCCATCACACATGGAGTTTGTGTTTGTTGCCTTTGTGTTATATAAAATGAAAGAAAAACCTCTTCAAACAGTTACTAAAGCCAGCTTCAGATGGAGTTTTTACAATTGTTTCTTGTCCTCAGATTAATAATGAAGCAAACAAACTTGGATCAGCCACAGGTAGAAAAAATTTAAACAAGTGGAGTCATTTCATACACAAAAGTCTGATTATTTAAAATGGAGATGGAAAAATGGAGAAGAGATGAGATAATGGAGAATAGATTTGAGAGATTTGTGTTTAGGACAGCAGTAGTTGAACTCAGCTTAATATACGCGTTATAATATCTTTATTAATAAGGTTGACAAAATTGCATGCCTTTACACAGGAAAATATGTTTCAGTTTGACCTCCTAATTTCAAGCAGCCTGTTTTTAACAGTGTTTCTGTACCGTCGAGACTGAAGGTTAAAATGTGGTTAAAAACATCTGCAGCTGTAGATTTAAAGTCACATTTCTCCACAAACATTTCATGTCACTGATGTGAATTAAAGGGAAGCTGTGCCCATCACAGGTCCATGAATCAAATGCAGCCTCACAAAAGGTGCGACACACATGCACACACACGCTCACACAAATCACATCAAATCACATTAAATCTCATTAAAATCAATGAAATCACACCTGCTGCTGAAATTGGGCTTTATTGTCTAATTTTAGATCAGTAAGTGATCACATAATGCCTGAAGATGATAATTGAAGCGTTTGTTTTTTTGTGCTTGGAATGCCAGATGGGTGGAGTTTAATGCCTCAGGATGATTTGGATCGTGTCAAGTAGCTTGTAAGGCTCCAGAAATGTTTTCCCATGTGATGCATCCATCTGGCATCCAAGCCAGTTAAAAACAGTCTGAATTTGAATAAATATTTTTTCCTTTTTTTGGCTTTGATTATGATCAACAATCTTAAAGCTTTTACATTATTTTAATTACAAAACCTGAAAATATTTGTTCTCAGTTGAATCATTAAAAGACAATGTGGGATTTTGAAGTTAAAGAACAAAAATTTCCTTTTAGTTTCATGATTCAAGCAAGTATAGCTTGAAAAGACTGAGAAGTAAAATAAATGAATCTGATAATAATCATTGTGATGATGGACTGCAGTAAGGAATGCCACGCGTTATGTTTTTATGTATTGTTTTTAATTTCAAAGTAAACTTGCTGAAAAACGGTTATTAAAATTGATTTAAAGTAATTTTTCTTTATTTTGTTTAAATTCGAAAGAAGTTAATCTGCAATGTCGGCATTAAAAATAATTTTAGGATTTTAGCTTCATCAGTGCAGCCCGATCATTTTATTGTCTGCATGTGATATTTGGTTGAATTATTTCAGAATCCTTTTGATTATGGATTAGTTTCCTGTGCTTAAAATACTCATTTAAACATGCCAAAACATGTTCATTTACAACTCTGTTTATTTATTTTATTTATTTATTTGTGTGTCTGTGTGTGTCAGGAGCGTCTGGAGTCTCTGGTGTTCGGCCTGCTGCGGCAGAGGAAGCTGGACTTTCTTGATATTTACAGCGATGAGATGATTATGTCTGCAAAGGCCATCGTCACTCAGGTACACCTGACACTCACATTGTAACCACAAAATAAGCCAAACATGTACAGATCAATAATTAATAATTATTTCTAAAAAGGAATCATTAGTCATTCATTTTAGATGGAGAAACTCACTAAATTTCACTTGTTTGTGTTTGCAGTGTGTAGCTGAAAGTGTTCTGCACATAGAAGAAATAGACACTGAAGTCCTCACTAAGTAAGTAGAAACATAAATATAATTAAGGTGATTTGGTGTACTATGGTGTGCTGTGTCAGCATACTGGGGCTAACGCTGGTTGTGTTAAATCATTGTGTGCTTTGTCACAAATAGATGTGCATGACAGTTTTTATAACAAACATCATCAGTGAGACCTAAATGTGTCAGGTATCAAACCTGATGTTGTGCAAAAAAAACAAACAGACTTTATAGCTTTCTTCTTTCATTTTTACTGTAAACTTCCTTTTAAATTGACTCCCAAAACACAATGAACTGTATCATGACTTGTGTCAAAACAGTGGTCTGAATTATAATTGCACTCATACCTACCTACCTATTTTGCTGTCTCAAGTGCAATTGTGAACAAGTTGATGGCTTAAAAGATTTAGTGAGTTATTGTTGGAAGTATTAATGGATATTAACTGTGATGGGTTCAGTGAATAAAAATGTTAACACTGAAATTAAAGTTTAACATTTTACAACTTCGAGAGGCTTTGAATTGGGATTGTTGTGAACTAGAAAGAAGATAATGCTTTTGATAATGGAAGTCTAGAGGAGGCCGCGTTCTAATTTACACTTGGAATTCAATAATGCAGTGATTTGTGTACCAGATTGCATCAAAGGTCCAGATAGACAATAAAAGTGTTTTTTATAAATAAAAAAGTTTCAGCAGTAGGTGCTATGACTTTGGACTTGTTAGACTTGACTTGGGTCAACTTGGGAGCTGAGTACAAAGACTTGAAGGTTTATGAGTGACTCAAAAAACAATGACACAGTCTGACGTCTGGTTAACATGTACATACAGTGTCAACAATTTTGTTGAATTTGTTGATTGTGTAAAATGTTTGTGTGTGTGTTTGTGTCAAGGCTAGCTGACCAGATGCGTGTGATGACGTTTCCTCAGTGGTTTGAGTTACTACAAAACGTCTTTGAGAGTTTCCTTCTCTTCCTGCAGAGGATCAAGGTGGGCAAAGTCTCAGATTCTGTTCAACTACCACTGTCTCACATGGCCTAAATGACATCCTGTGCTCAAATAGCAGACAAATTATGAGTAATTGCATCTTTTATTTCCCTGCTGTCTGTCTGTGCATTAGGCCACTCTAAATGTGATCAAAAATGTGGTTTTGGAGATTCTGGCATCGAATCAGAAGAAAAGGCTCCTGGAGGAGTCCAGTTCAGAGGCTTTAATCCAGGAGGCTCCCCACAGCCCGTCACTCATGCAGGGGGAGGCAGAGCTGGCCTACCTCACCCATGAGGGTCTGTTCATCAGTGACGCTCTGAATGAAGCCCAGGAGCAGCAGCAGCAGCAGCAGCAGCAGACGGCGGTGGCTCAGGATCAGAGCTCTGTGGCAGGCTCCAGGATCCAGCAGAGCCGGACAGAGGCTGCCAGCAGTGACTTCTCCTCTGGGACCACAGAGACCTCCATCAGCAGGGAGCAGAGCTTCATGTATGTCACTCTAGATTTTTCTGCTTTCGTAGAGGTTTGTGCACATTTGATTTTTTTTTTTACTTGACAGCACATGGAGTAAGAGAAGCAGGTCAGGTGGAGAAGTTCTTTTTCTGCTTGTCTTTGTGTTTTTATTGGCAGCAAACTGCTTTTAGGTGCAATACTGCCATCTTCTGGATTAGAAATGGTTTAGAGTTCACAACGTTACCTCACACAAATGTTGCACTGCCGTGAACCATATGAACTGTTGTTTGGAAATGGCAAGTGAAGTTTTCAGGCATGTGCGAATGAGTCAGACACGATCGTGTTATTATCTTCAGGTCTGGTGAGAACATGATGCCCTCTGACATGGAGCTAAACCGTGTGCTAAACAACATCCAGGAGTTGCTGCACTCTGCCTCTGATGTCAGCCATGACCGCTGCGTCAAAGTCCTCACAGCCAGAGCCAAGGTATGAGGCCGCCATTATTGATGACATCATTATCAGCTAGAGCAGTCTGTGACTCCATTTTATGCAGTGTTTACCACACAGCCTTTTAGTGAAATACAAATTTTACCTGTAAAATTTAAGGCCCAACATGTTTCCAAAATGTCTGTCATTTTGATTTTTGTCTGATGTTCAAACAAGTCAACCACAAATAAAACTTGTGTTTCATAGTAACTTTGATAATATGTTTGTTATAGAAATGATGCTACCTTTTAAATATATATTATATTTGTACTTTATTCTCATGTATTTGTGTTGTGGTGTTGGGAAGATATTTGAATTAGCATATTTCATTCAAATCTTTAAAACTAAAACTTTGATGACCTAATCTCTATCTATAACAGGACGGCTCTCTGGAGCGTCTGAGCTCGGCGGAGTTTGTGTGTCTCTCTCAGGCAGTGGAGGGGTTCGTCAGGGACACTGAGGAGCTGTGTGGCAGGCGCAGCGTCTCCCTGAGGGGGGCACTGCAGAGCCAGGCCAACCGCTTTGTCCATCGCTTCCACGAAGAACGCAAAACCAAACTCAGGTTAGCAGCGTCAGCTCAATAACATAGTACAGAAGTGTGTACACCAGTGTTTGTAGTGCTGACTTGTGCTCAAATGTACATCTTTGTGACAACTGTTGGTGTGTCAGGCTCTTTGAAACTCTTTGAACCTACTGTTCCACTGCACCACTTGGTGACTCAATCAAAAGCTGTTGTCTGAAATAACATTTACAGGATCAACAGGTTTCAGAATGCTCACAGTTAAAATAAAACCATGATGTGTCTCTATCATGTTGAGACGTCTTTATTGCTGGCAGCATTGTCAGATTTGCTTTTAAACATAAACAAATTACGTCCAACTTTAAATGTGTGTTATGTGTGAAAAGGTGATTTGTTGAATTGGAGCCTTCTTTAACTAAATTTTCTGTAATTTGACTTTGCCTGGTTGTGACCATCCATGAATGCTGTGATGGTGTCAGACATGTTTGTGTGTCCTGATGTTTGATTTTTTTTGTTTCCCCTGCAGTCTCCTCCTCGACAATGAGCGCTGGAAGCAGGCAGAAGTTCCTGCTGAGTTTCAGGATCTGGTAAACTCCATTGCTGACGGCAAAATAACACTACCAGAGCGAAAAATTCCAGGTACCCTTAAACCCCAGACCCTCTACAGATACCACCTCCCTGAACCCCTCAGGTTTGGCTGTTATAAGTGTCCAACCACTTGTCAATGAGAACAGACTACAGTGATTAACGGAATTGGCTGAAATCTCATCTATGTTAGCAGGAGTACAAAAATTGAAACACATCAACCTTTAAATATTTTTGTACACTCATGCTACATTTCTATAATATACGATGGAGTGTTGCTAAGCAGGGTGTTTTCGCAAAAAAATATAAATGTAAACTTTGAAGTTTCCATGATTTTAGTTTAACATCTGAGTAAACTTGTAAAGACTCCTTGTTCTAAGTGAACAGAAGGGACTGACAGCATGTCATAAATTAACAGAAATGAAATGCAGGGTTAGGTTGTTTTTGTTTTCACTTCATTACATTATCATTTACAAGTCCATTCAAACCACAGACTGTATTAAACTTGGATATAGTCTTTGTAATGTCACCCAGAAGTTTCTCAAGAGCCATTGTGAACCTCAGTGTGGTGACTCCGTCCATCACTGTCTTTGGTCCGGACTCTGTTAAATTCCCAGCTAATCAAGCAGTGGGCAAAGTGACAGAGCATGGGTGAAGCAGATGCCTCAGGTGTTCTGTTAGTACAGTTGATGGCACACCTAGTCATAGTTTTTGTATGATATTTGCATAAGAAATTCTCTGGAAGACACCAACACCACAAATGCCACACCCTTAATATAACGTGATTTTGAAACCCTAGTATGACCGAAACGATTGAGTTATGTAAAAATTCATAGAGAAGCAAAAACTTGGTTTCGTAAAAAGCTAAAAATGTTTGTCTCTGCTCTAAAGTTGGGTGTTTTAGCACGGTACTCCACGAGGAATGACATGCTTTTTTCACCAGCCTCAATCCTCAAGCTTCATTTAAATTAAACAAGAGTTTTCTCTGTAAACCAATCAGTGACTGTGTTCAGTGCCACAGGACGAAGTTAAGAGATGAGTAAAGCTTTGCATGTAATGAAACAGGCGGCCCTCTCTGCTGAAATGTGTTTACAACAGTCCAGCAAATGAGGTAGTTAATTAGGGCCTCAGCATTAAAGACAGAGTCTTGTCACACATCTCACTCAGTCGGTTTGGACCAACATGTTTGTAGACTGTTGACCATATAGAGGACAAGAAGTTTCCTATAAATACTTTAAATAAATGCAGTCAATGTTGATCCAGCACCCTTTGTAGAGTTCTTAAGTAATACAAGAGAGGAAACATGAGCTGTAGTTCATAACCTGCTCAGGAATAACTGTGTTTATCCTCAGAGCAAACAGAACACAGTTTATACTGTATGTTTTTTTTGTTTTTTTTTAATAGTGTGTACATGTTTGGTTTCTATGTGCAGGTCCAGAGGACAGGAAGCCCACTGAGTTTCTGCTTGTTAACGGGCAAAAATACGCTGTTGTTGGGTAAGTGTCAGTAAAACTAATCACATGGTTGCTGTTAATGTCAGACAGTCATGTAAATTGATTATTTCTAACACAAACCTGTGTCAACCAGTGAAATCAAGTAGAATAAAATCTAGAAAAATTGTTAATAATGCAAAGATTTGTTTAAATGTTGTGCTGGCCTCATTTCTTTTTTCTTTAGGACGGTTCTGCTGCTGATCAGGATCTTTCTGGAATACTGTCAGTGTGTCAATGACATCCCGTCCATCGCCACCGACATGCTGACCCGTCTGTCGGACCTCCTCAAGGTCAGAACCATCACAAACATTGAGACCATAGTTTTTTAGGTTCAACCCAAAACCTCACTGATTGGTTTTGTTACTGTTCTGTGATCAGCTTTCATAAAAAATTTACACCTCTGCTAAAATGCATTTTGTTTTTTTCCAGATTAACTAAATTCTACATGTTAATGACCCATCATAAATGTGTTGTGGTTTGTAAGAATGTTTTATTTTGATTTCATCAAAATCACAGTGGCTGTGTAGACTGTTTTCTCACAAATTTGAACTCTTTGACCTTTGTGATACAGTAACATAGATGAGTGCCACCACCGGGTCATAATGGGTCCTTTGTAAAATAAATCTAACATGTTGGGGAGATATTAGCCTGCAACTGCAAACTGTCACTTTCATCTAAAGCTTAAAGTACCACTGTCATAAACTGGCTCTTTCATTGCGTTTCTGCAGCACTTCAACTCTCGGAGCTGCCAGCTGGTTCTGGGGGCCGGAGCTCTGCAGGTTGTCGGCCTCAAGACTATCACCACCAAAAACCTCGGTATGACCAGCTGCACACACCAGTCTGATGTGTTGGGTTAAGAATCCAGGGAAATCTCTAAGACTTAATGCTTCAGTTTGTTTGAAAATGAAGAAGCTAATGTCAGTGTGTGTGTGTGTGTGTGTTTGTAGCTTTAGCTTCACGCTGCCTGCAGCTGGTGGTTCACTACATTCCCATCATCAGAGCTCATTTTGAGACCAAACTGCAGCTCAAACAGATCAGTGCCCTCCGACACTTCGACCACATCACCAAGGTAACGCACAGCTGTCATTTAACAGATGCTGTGATTTCTCAAACACATCTGCACATAAAGCCCATAAGATTCCACATTGTCTTTGTTTTTCAGTCAAAAATAACAACACATTGCAACTTTTACTGATACTGAGAAGTCTGACCTCAACAAAAAATATCCAATTTTAATTTTTTTTAAAGAAATTTTGTTGTTCTAGCTGTAAGTCATTTTGGTGAAGTGTTATAATCTGAGTTGATGAAACTCTTTGCAGGATTACAATGATCACATAGCAGAGATCTCTGCTAAGCTGGTGGCCATCATGGACAGTCTGTTTGAAAAGGTTTTATCGAAGGTGAGATCAGCAGTTTAATGTTGAAGCTGTTTCATCAAACTAAGTGTCATAACATTTATCTTGCAGTTAGTTACAAAGAATGAGTACTCTGCAGACACTGGAGATGCTCCTAATGACTAATTTACCTGATGTTTAAACAGAAGTTTGAACTTGTTGACTTGTCAAACAGTAAGCAAACATTCAGTAAACAGTCACAACTGATGCTCAATTTCATGTATAAGGATAAATATTGTCTAAAAGAATGTTGCATATCTAGTCAGAGCAATTTGAAACTATTAATCACAGTCTTCAGGAAAAAAAATGGATTTTAAATGGTGAAGAAATGTCCAGAAATTTGCTCTGTACATTTTGACCATTTAACATGATCCCCTAATTTAAATGTGTGTATTGAGAAAACAAGTGTAATGGAGTTATAATTCTGGTGCTAACTATCAAAGGGAATAGCATTTATTCAGCAAATTGCACTAACGCAGGTTCTGCCATCACAAAACCACATCTGTTAACACCTGGTGGACCTTTCAGTCTTCATACATTACATTTATAAAGCACTTTTCTAGTCTTTGGATACCGAAAGTGATTTACATTAACACATTAACGGCGTTTGGCTTCCCTACAAAGTGCCAACTTACTCATCAGAAACTCATACACACACATTTACACGCTGATAAAACAGCCATTAAAAGTCATTTTAGGTTCACTATCTTGCCCAAGGACACTTGACAAGCAGGCTGGGAGAGTCAGGGATCAAATCATTTAGTTGTCTCTTTAATGTCACAGGACCTGATTGATTGAAGGTTTCCAGACAATAAAATACCAGCTGTCAGTTCTGTGCCCCCCTTGAAGTGATGTGAGCCGTAAAATAGACTAAACTTCTTAAATGTCACACCAATGAAAGTGTCCATAGTGAAGACACTTTCAATCGGTGTTAGGCTGTGCTGCAGATGTGTGTAGTCATTTGATCAGGAGAATGTTGTCTTGC
The DNA here is from genome assembly GCA_029814665.1 of Acanthurus lineatus. Classification (NCBI taxonomy): domain Eukaryota; kingdom Metazoa; phylum Chordata; class Actinopteri; order Acanthuriformes; family Acanthuridae; genus Acanthurus; species Acanthurus lineatus. Next base: position 9,932,666 of record JAPZDV010000020.1, read on the forward strand.
TGTCGTTGTTTCCTCAGTATGAAGTGAAGGCTCCGATGCCGTCGGCCTGCTTCAGAAACGTCTGTAAGCAGATGGCAAAGATGCACGAAGCCATTTATGAGCTTTTACCTGAGGAACAGATGCAGGTGAGACTAAATACGACTCACTCTGCTTTTTAATCATGTTTATGGCTGCAAGAAGTGATTTATTTGAGTGTGTGAATCTGCAGTCACAGACAGATGTTTCTCCTGCACAGATGTTGTTTCTGAGGATTAATGCCAGTTTTAAGATGCACCTGAAGAGGCAGCTTGCTCGACTTGGGGTCGTTAATGATGGAGGACCTCAGCACGGGTAACTACACACACACAAACACACACACACATACACACACACAGATAAAAAATGTACCTGTTTGAAACATGACTGACTGCTTGTTGTTTGCAGGCTTGTGATGGTGGATGTTGCCTTCTACACAGAGAACGTCCAGGCACTGAAGAGTCTCGAGCAGCTCGACCTAAACATGGCAGAGATCTGGGAGCAGAAGAGGTGATGGAGGACGACCAGGTAATGTCCACGACCGACCGACCCAACGACAGGGGACCGACCTCGGGGGCCGATGGCCGTCGGTGGAGGTTCGAGGAGGCCCGGAGGGACCAAAACTACAAACCTGGGAGAAGAAGAGCAGCAACATGTTGGGGCTTTCTGAACAGCTCCACCTTGAAAGACTTCAAGTAACACACAGAGCCTCCTTAAATTGTGCTGCCACTTCATCTCACTGTGTGCAATTCAAGAGAAATACTAGTAAATTATTAGAGACACTTTTAGGGGGAGCGAAGGGTGTAGATAATGTTGAAGAAATGGTGGGGTAATTTATTTTTCTGTTTCTTGAAAACATTCTATACCGTGGCAGACTTTTTCTCCAGCGGGGCGAGATATTAAGGCTGAAGAGATTTTTATCGTTGATGCTCAATGAAACCGAACTTTTGTGTTGCTTGTTTCACAGACTTTTGCTAAAACTTCACAGCTAAGATTTCAGGTTTCAGGGGATAAAAAGATTTGCTCTGGAAAGAATATTTTACTCCTTCCTGCTCTGAAGAATCAACAGGGTTCCTTCCCTTCCAAACCCTATTTATCAGCTGATTTTGGTTTTATTCTCTGGGATGACAAGCGATTCTTTTATACTCAAAACAGGAATGTCCATACAGTTTTAGACCTGGAGGATCCCCAGTGTAGCAGGACCTGTCAAAAACGTGTCTTTGCAAGGTTGATTTCCTGAAAAAATTCAAAATCAAAGTAATCCAAACTGTGAAAGCATCATAACCTCTCCTGTTGTTACCAAAGTAAGCGTTCTCATGTGGGAAATAAACTTTTTCCCCTTTAAATGATAAAAACATGCATTAAGTTTTCTTGAGCTGAGTGATATTCAGGCCTTGTCGTCCTGATCATCCAGAGACAAGTTAATTTTATTAAGTGTAGTTGATGACAGTTTGGCAGCAAAACTAAAAGCATGGAAATCAGCTGTGAGCTCAAATTACTGTTGACCTTTTTCCTTTCTGTTTGATCTGCATGAGCTTTTTGTTTTCTACAAGGCTGAAATGACACAAAATGGAACAGAAAATGAGATTCTTTTTTAGCTTTATTAGATATTCCTCTTGATTTTTTTTTTTTCTAAGGAAAAAAAACAACTAAAGCATCAGCATTCAAAATCAAAACCTGCACAGAGTAAAACTACTGATCAATCAAACAGCAAATCCAAATAAGATTTTTTCTGTTTATTTAAAATAAATTCTGATGTCTTCATGAACCCAAGCGGGAAACTTCAGACACAAACTTGCTCTTCTGAATAAAAAGTAAGCAAAAAAATGTCAATTGTAATGATGCAACGTTTGAGTTCAACAGTAACTGGTAACAAGTAATGACATCTCAAGGCTTGAACCAGTATAATTTCAGCAAGGGGCCATGACCTTAGATGTTTACCTGAACCAGGTGATGTCCTTGTGGTGCTTTCAGGTGCTGTCAAGGCCCACCAGCTCCAAAGCAGCACTGTGATGGTGTGGTTTTGGAGTGCCCCCCTCTGATCAGACCTGTTCTCAGGACTGTGTGGGTGTTGATAAACTGATGGCTGATTGAGAGCTCCCTCACTCAGATGTCAGACCTCTAAACTCTCATCTCTAGGCCTTAGCGCAGTCAGAATATGAGAAAGCATCTGTGGAGCACTCACTCCTTTAAACATCACATTTTCTGTTCTTCAGTGAAGTTCAGCTGTTGTCCAGCTGAGGTCAAGTCTCCTCGGTGTCTGAAACTTGAAACAACACTACAGGCAGCACTCTGCTCCCACAAACTACCAGGAGAGAAGAAATACTGGATCATACCAGAATGTTTCTCTTCTGTTTTTTTTTGTCCTGCTACATCAAACAGATAAAGTTTTTATAGGCAACAGGTTTATTATTGATAAAATGTTTTTTTTTTCAGAAAAGAACCTGTTAACATAAGGAAAAAACTTTATTTTGAGATCATCTGAAACTTAAATATGATCTAAAGGGATAAATTAAATAAATCAACTGTATGTGGTGGCTGCAGGGAGCCACAAACACAGTTTAGGTCAAAGTGAACAGACAATAGAGATGTGATGTGATTGCAGCTATCAGTTTGCTGTATGAGACTCAGTTTAGAACAAAAAGCATCAACTATCATCACTGTCTGCTTCAGAAGTGCCTACTGTCAGAGACGACACATCTGAACTCTCCACTACAGTGTGCCTACCATACCACTGTGTGTATGTGTGTGTATGCATGTTTGTATGTGAGAGAGAGAGAGTGTGTGAGAATGAGTCGACTCGTTGCCAGGTTCAGATGAGTCGGGCTACACGTCTGAGAATCTAAAATGTCTTGAATCCTTCAAACCTGATGTGAATAAAACAGGATGATGGAGCGACTTGTTTTTCTTCTGTCTCTTTATTTGTTGTAGAGTTTTAGCTGAGGTCCAGTTTGTAGGATTTAATGGCACCTGACTGAATCTTGCTATGCTCTTCTTTGCCTTCTAAGCTTGTAGGAGAAAATACAATGACAAAAAAAACTCACCAAAACACTCTTCAGAACCAGTCTTTGTTTTTTTTTAAATCTTACTTTGAGAAACTTTGCTGATACTCCAGTCAAATAAGTAAAGGCTTTGATTTTGCTGATGATCCACATTAAAGAAACATAACTAATTCTAACCATGTCAACTTGAATAAGCAGCTAAAAAAAATATTTTTTTAATGGTATTCTGTCTTACACATGTACACCTTCCATTGATTTTTGTGAATCTGGATCCTATTTTATGAAGAAAATGCTTCCCGTTTTGTCTCTGACGTTCTCGTGCTGCTCTGCCTCAACTGAGTGCTGAGCTCACACTCTTTACTGCCTTGTGGTCGTGGGGCAACATTTGTGCACACGGAGCAGAAAATAACAAATCCACAATATCTTAGTGAGGGGCTGTGCCTCCATCTCCTTTTCAGAGCTTTTGACCATTTATATAGGGAAAAATATTAAAAGAAAATATGGAGTTCAAAAACAAAACATCGGTACATTGGAGTAATTAAAAAATTCAGATTCTCAGAATTTTGCTCATTACCTAAAAATCACATCACACTCAGCTGATCCATATTGCACTTCTTTAATAGACATCAGTAGAAGACGATCACAGTCAGTTCAGACTTTCCAGTGATTGTTTGCAGTAACAGAGTTTCTTTCTGAAAAGCTTAATGATGATCTGAGTGTCTACAGAGTGCATCAGAAACAGGAGGATAATGACCTTTGACCCTTTCAGGCAGACTTTGAAATTACATGGTGAAGACAGACAAACAAACTGTGATAGTTCATCAGTGCAGAAAGTAAAAAGTCTTTCTCTCTGAGTCCCCTCAGGGTGCATATGGCTTGGTTATTGTGGTTTGTTTTCTCCCAGAAGGCCTCAGTGGTCAAGGATCCGCAGGTTTCCTGAAACAATCTTATTCTCTAGCATTGCTCCGGCAGGAATATCGATCCGGTCACCGTGATTTGCTATAATGATGACAGTTCCCTATTGAGAATAAAAAAACATAGTAAATTAGAACACCAGAAAATGTCAATTTTAGTGGCATCCATCATCCTGCTGAAGCTTCATAACAATAACTTCAGTAATCGTTTGAATATATTTTTGAACAGAAGGACAAATGAGGGCTTTTTCCACCATCTCTCTGCATTTCACTGACAGCATAATAAAAAGGCATCTTTTAATGTCCAGCATGAACAGGAGGAATGATTATAAATCTGTTTAAATCACTATTGATTCAAGGTGCTCACAAAAATTTCTAAGACACTGCACAGTAATGTGCATGTAACAGATGCCAGTAATAACTGTTTTATAGTATTTCAAGTTACATCACCTAATCATCATCAACAGAAGAGTTACTTGCATGTGTGCATTTGCTTTTCCTGACACAGAGACTTCCTTCTGTTCTCCATTATTAAGGTTTAGTCTCAGAAAAGCAGCCCAAGTTTCAGATCCATGGTAAAACCCCAAATGCGCACATACTAATAGTCACAAGACAGCATGTAACTCAGGTGCTGATGATGATCAAGCAATATAACTTGGAACATTCACCTAAGTTACTGCCTGCCTCTGCTACAAACTACTTTGTTTTTTTGACTGCACCTGACCTGTATGGCAAACCTGCCTTTTGAACTGAGTTAAGATCATAGACTGTATATTAAATAGTGGTCAGCAGCACTGTGATGTCACCTATTGGTTTGTGGGTTACCCTTTTAAAGTCTCAGATTTCACCACCTTTGTAATTTGGAGCCAAAAGTAACAATATTTGGACAAGAAGGTGGAGCTGCAATAGCATTGCTACCAGTGACGGTGTGACACCCTGCAGTCAGCTAGCTGCTGGAAAGATTCATCTCTCAGGACTGAGAATGTCTCCTGTACGAAGAACTCAGCCTGCTAATGTTTTTATAGAATGTAGACTGATCTTCAGTCAGCAGTGCAGCACTAATTTAAGCTGTGAGATGTCTGAGGTCAGCAGCTCTTGATGTTCTTTACCTTCAGTGAGACATTCTTTCCGAAGGTGACGTCTCCAGACACAGTGAGATGGTCGAGCTCCAACATGTCCGGGATGCTCTCGAACCGGGACAGAAACTCCTGAACCTGCAGCGCAAACAAACAACATCAAGCTGCAGAAAACTGAAAGAGTTCCTCTTGTGGATAACTGCAAGTTTGTTTTTTATTTAAGAGAAAACAAAAACAAGATTTTTTTTTCACCAAACTGGACAACATCAGCACTGTTGGAAACAGTTGTACTTTTTCTTCCCTCTGGTTCTCTTTCAGTAACAGTAATCTGTTAAGGCTCAAACAACCAAACAGGACTCATGACTTATAAAGTCTGGAAATTAGACTGCAAAATATAAGTTCTGTTACCTCCATATAGATTAAATAATAAAAATAATAGTGTTACGATGAGAAATTTCCATTTTTTCAAGAAAAACATCCCCTTTATGATGTGATAAAAATAATTTTGTTAATTTCATTTAGACTATAAAATAATCCTCAAAACTGAACTGTTAGGAAAAACTTTGCAGAATGCAAATAATTAAGATTAATCCATCAATGCTACATTTACATAACGAAATAATTATTAAGTAAGAGAACATCATATTATTTAAAACAACAGCAACAACAACTGCCTTTCTTCCCCCCAGACCTGAGGCAAAGAATTTTATCTCAAACTGATAAAATTTCATGTTGATCCTCTAAGCTTCTCTATTAAAAACACTGATAAAAGAGGAAACTTGACTGAGCAGAGTGTTTAAGTGTTGATCCTCAGGATGTTGCAGTTGACACTGACCTTGGTGAAGGAGCTGCCCAGCTTGACGTGCGGCGTGGTGGGAAACTCCCTCTTCTTGCTCATGGTGAGCGAGCCGGCGTCCAGGCTGTACAGGTTTGACATCACCAGCAGCAGGTCAGACGACGTCTTCACCGGCAGGAAGCGGCTACGAGGCACGTTCACACCCATGGCGTTGTTAAAGCTCTTGATGGCGGAGCCAACCGCCGTCTCCAGCTGGATAACGTTCAAACCCCCATCCAGTGTCTGCAGAGATATTCAGGGGTTCAGTTAGAGGATGAAAATGCTACTTTAGGTGATTTTTGAAAGAAAGTTGTTGGTTCAAGTTAGGATTCAATGGCTGTTTTTTTAAAAAATTTTAAATTTACAAGGCTTAACATGTCACCTTACAACCTGCACCTGCAGCATTAGCTTACTTTCTTATTCTAAATTATTCAACCACTTGTTCACATGGTTCTGTCAAGTGTGTTTAAAACCAAATAATAAACAACTTTTCAACTATTTATTTTCCAAGTAAATTTCTGAAAATTTCCCACAGCTTTTCCCTGTAGTTCTGTGGAAAGAACAATGGAATTTGATAACAATTACAGTGAAAACAGTTTTTTTTTCCAAATTGACCAGGGACAAATTTAACACACTTGAAAGTCCAACTGACATGCTACACAATCTCAATTACTTGGAGCTCATTTATCGGTGGTGTATCAGTCAAACTCTCCCTTTTTACATGTAATTTGCCCATGACTTTTTTTTGACAAAGCATCCAACTGCAGTATTAGTAAATTATCCACTTTGCTCAGTGGTGAGAGGAATCATATGTTAACAGCCCAAAGGCCTCATGGCAGGTATTACATGGGAGAATCGTGCGTCACCTTTGGGTTAACAATGATCTCCATGTCCATGGTATTTTTCTCGTGCAGCCTCTTGATGGCGGGCAAAGAGATCCACAGGTTGTTGGTGTTGAAGATCTTGAACTTGGTGACAGACTTGAACTCGTCGACGTGGGCCTTTGGGACCTGCGCGATTTCCAGTAGCCTCAGATGATCCTCGTACTGGATCAGTGTGCCACCCTGCAGAGAGGAAACAGGAAGCCTCGAGAGCCCATCACATGAACAAAAACATGAGTAATTGTGTGTTTGAGGGAACCATACTGACCTTGACATCAGCTCTGGTCTTGTCGGTAACCTCCATGATGAACTCGCAGCGTCTGTCGGCCGGCTGGCTCATCAGTTGGTGGAGGATGAAGAGGTCCACGGTGGCCCCCAGGTTGTCGATGTTGGACACAAAGATGTACTCCTTCCCCTCAGCGATGAGTTTGTCCAGCAGCCCGCTGTTGGAGAAGCTGCCATAGATGTCTCCATGACCCGGTGGGTACCAGGCCTCCGCATTCTCACCGCTCATCCCCATGTTTGTGGCTATCGGCAGCAGGGACTCCTTGTTGATCCTCGGATATCTGCGAGAAGAATGACTGATTACTGATTGGTCAGGACAGATGTGACATAAGACGAATTGAGACTTCTGAAAGAAATGTTTCGCCCATAATCACTGTCACCACTGTAATACTGTGTGTGTGTGTGTGTGTGTGTGTGTGTGTGTGTGTGTGTGTGTGTGTGTGTGTGTGTGTGTGTGTGTTTGTGTG
>JAPZDV010000020.1:9943395-9954971 GCA_029814665.1 Acanthurus lineatus
GACAATCCGAGATATTTCACACATCCTTATATGTGTGTGTGTTTATATTTGTGTTTATATATATATATATATATATATATATATATATAAATAAATATAAAATATTGATTACAAAGCAGAAAATGACACTGTATACATAATTCAGTTACTAGACATTGAGATGAGCTTCAAGCTTCAGAAACAAGCGAACAAAACCATATCTGAGGATGGAGGAAAAGAAAAGAAATGTATAAACAAAGTGTCCATAAGAGACGGTTTGGGACTGATGACCTCTGATCTTTAAGACCTTCCCATTAACACATGACAGCAGCCTGACACACAGAAAGGACACGTGTATTTATGGACACTGTGTGTGTGTTGTGATGCAATCAGCATTACAGCAGTGCTTTGAATCAGCTTGTTTAGAGGTTCTCAAACTTCTTCTACCCGTCCTTTAGAAGCAGAAGAAAATGGCCTAAAAATATTTTTTAATTCAATGCTTTGTGATTCATTTAATTTTATATGTGCATAAGTGACAATATTTGACATTTTCAATAAAGTGCTCTTAGGGGAAATAAGAAGCAGATTTGGTTAAATTCAAACTTGTACCTTCTCTGAAAGTGATTTGAACTTATTCTGCTAACAATGTCTGAGCTCAGAGATACTAAGTGGGATCACTGCAGTGTTCAGAGTCAAACAGGAGACAAATGTCAGCGTCCGCTCGACCTCACAGCCCCAAAACCAGACTTTCAAATGCTGCAGCGGTCAGACTATTCTTAGTCCTAACCTTCACTGTGCTAGGGTATTTTGGGAACACTGGGGCACCAACAGTATGTGTGCATCCGTGTGTATGAGTGTGTGTGTGAAATGTCACCATGTGATAAATAGCTGGCTTTAGCCTGAATGCTCTCTGTCCTTGGATCTGGTTTCGTTAGCTTGTTTCTGAAGCCTGAAGCTCAAATCCAGTCTGTAGTAGCTGGATCGTTTAAAAGGAACAGACCCCATATTTTGCTTGCTTGTCTGAGGGGAGTCAGATGACTGTAGGAAATTATTTTCCTCTCTGTGAACTCAGGATGGAGTGATCAAACAACTGTCGCCAGTGTTTTCCTATAGAATTTTTTTCAGGCCCCGAGCTCCACACAAAAAATATTTCACTGACGCGGCATGTGGGGTGACATATTGTAGCACTCATTTTGTTATTATTGTATTACTTAGTTGGCTTTGGGGTGTGAGACACGTTTTTTAGTCAGCCATCTCGCACACCCCTGATGGAAGAGATACACTCCTATATAAATCAATACAGCTGTCAACACAGGCTGAGTACATGCTCAGGTTTCACTCAAGTTACACACACATAAAACAATGCATACTTTTAAACTCCAAGTCTGTATTCTTTTGCTGTCTTTGACTACCATGGTATTATGCTGTTTTCTGTACAAACATGCTGCTCAAATCACTACTATTTACACTGTTTAATTCATTTTGGTGGAGAGAAACTGTTGCAATGCGCCAAAGGTTTGCAGTTGTGACATTTTTGTTATAAGTTTGTAATTGAAAATGAGCAGATAATGTGAGTCCTTCAACTTGCTTTTAGCTGTCTCAACAATCTGCCCTGGCAACAGAAACCCTCAGGAAAGAAAAAACAAGCTAACTAATCACAGGCTCTACATGATATCTCAATAACCAAGGTAACCACAACACTTACTTACAATCTGTGGAGGGGCATGTCAACTATCAAGGCTACAGCAGCTCTTAGAGCCATAGCTGCATCGTGAAGCTGGATTTACATGTCTGTGCTAAGGGCTTACTAAGTATTGGTAGCTATGTGTGTGTGTATTCTCCAAGGTAACACCGTAGCTGAAATCCACCGACAAAATAGAACTACATGTCCAGGTGACAGCGGAAACAGACATACCAAGACAACATTGGGGAATATAAAGAATACTGCTACCTACTGTAGCCGATGTGCAATTACACTTTATTCTTGTATGGCAGTGAAAAAGAAAACAGTAGTTTTGCCATGCATGTTCCCCAGGGTCACACGCGTCTCCCCTGGCATTTCACCGCACGCCCACCTGGGGAGGGGGACGTGCCCCACTATTTGAGAAACACTACTTTAACTCAACTGCTGTTTACTTACAGTCCGATCATGTATAATACATCATCTAGTATTACTGGTGAAAATCTGATAAATGAATACATATACTGCGAATATTTATCTCAATATCAAACCTCCCGTGTCAATTATAAGTCAAGGTTGATCCCCCTTACAACAACTAAAGACTTAAGGCAAGGGGCAAAATAGTAATCTAGCCCCATCAAAAGAAAAAAGAGAGAGAACCTCACAGCCCCATAAAAGAGATTCTAAAAAGAGAGACTCCAACTCTGGGCTAGAAAATGAAGCAACATACTGTCGTTTCTGTTCCGAGTTATGTGTTTGTTTACTTTTCATTAGCAGGCTCTTTAACTGAGCTGCTGCAGCCTGATGTTTTGACTTCTGATCGTATGAACAATGACCTTGGATTAAATAACAGAGTTGCAACGTGAAACCCTGGCCTTTGGTTTACACTCTGATCAGTGGTATCATGTGCTTACCGAGTCCTCTGGCGGCCGGTTGATCTTTGCCCATTCGACTGCAGGACCTTTGACCTGCAGGAATCTGTGGAAGAGCTTTTTGAAGCCATCAAAATCTTTTCTGGAGATCTGTAACAGAACAAAATCAAACATGACTTTCTGCAGAGAGGAAAAAACAAAGAATCAGGTCAAACTTTAGCTGTGATTTGTAATGGTGTTGTACCAATATTTTACATTGACATAACTGAAAATACACATCTCAAAAGTTTATCAGAAGTCGCAAAAAGTTAAATTAAGAGACAAAGAACTAAAAAGAAATAACAATTATTAATACTTATGATGTTATTCCATGTTTTTTACTGTCAACATATCCCATGAAAAGATGTGTATAAGAGCATGTTAGTCTCTCTCTAATTACTTTAACTTCAAATCACCAACACCAACATCAGCTCCAACACCACTGGTTCCTACAGAAGCTGAAATCTGTACAAAATAATTTACAAATATAAATTTTCACCTTGAGAAAAAAGTGCAGTTATTTCATAAAACAGCTACACACTGTATTTTTATTGTAATAAACAGCAGGATATAGTGCATTTTTAGGGACTATTTTCAGCCATGGATTAATCACAGCTGGTGCTCTAGTGGGTATTTGGGGCAGGACAGTGCACAGTGTGTGTGTGTGTGTTAATGGTAATGAAGGAACATGTCAGCCAGTGCACTGACATATTTTTAAAGAATTTTTAGATAACAATGGAGCTCCATGGCACAGAGGAAGAAGAAGATATGTTAGGCTGTCAATGGGGTTTGTAACATTGGGAAACTGAGGCTGAAGTGTCAGGTCTGTTAGAAAGTTCTCTTTGCTTTACCACAATCATCTCCTGAAGCTCAACTGTATTTGACATCTATAGTTTGTCCTAATTTATTCTCAATCATGTTAGCAGTGGATGAGTATGAGTGAGTGAGTGTGTGTGTGTGTGTGTGTGTGTCTGACCTCAGGGTTGTTCACCTCATGTTTAAACAGCAGGCCAAAACTCTAACCACAGTCTATGTGGTATGATATAAGATGACCTAGTGGACCCTCTGTATGCAGCCCTTCACAAATATTTGCTCTATAAATGTAACGGATTCATTTACACCATAACACCTGTTACCTTGTGTGCCATAATATTACAATTGGTATGTTCACAAATCCCTCACAAAGATGTTTTTCGTGCTGCCTCACACTGATTTTTTTTTCCAGTTTAGTGAATAAAAACAGAAAACAATGCTGGAAGAAGCAGATGGTAACTGTCTGTTACCGATGTAAACTGGGACTTTCTGAGGAGATATTATGGGATGATTGGAGTTGTAGCAGAGCGACAACTTCCCTCACCTCTGCTTCGGTCTTGCTGGCTGTACTGAGCAGCGTCTCCAGCTCACGGTGCATCGACTCCTCATGCTGCTGACGGAGCTTCTCCTGGAACTCTGTCATCACCCCTCTGGTCAGGTCTGTGAACATCGACACGAGATAGACCTTCATTTAAGTCCTACTTTTTCTTATAGAAAAATTGGTAAGAAGTGTTTTCCAAAGTTTGCTTTCATCTGCATGTTTATGGTCACACATTCTGCATAAAAAAGCTCAAAGAGAAACGCGTGTTGCACTGTGATCTTCACTTAACTTCCCACTTACACTCAGAGTATTTGGACTCACAGCTCTTTGCAATGACTTTCAGCTTAAAATGAAGAATCAATTTTCAATAGAAAAAACACAATATTTCAAATTTTCTAACATGGAAATGTTCAAAATTTTTAAAATTAGTAGTTGCTGTGTCTAAAATTTCTGAGTTGACCCTGAAAAACCTCAATCAGTCATAAGTTATGTAACTTCACGCAACATGTATGAGGTGAAATTTTTAGTCACTAAAATCTTAATCTGTGGACTGCTACAAAAAATTCCTTTTTCATATTATCAGCCATTGTGCATTTAAAAAAAAACAAACATCTAAGATAAATTAAATGAGACAAAAATATTATGTTCTCTTAAATATTGTTTATGTAAAATGAGCCATCAGTGCAAACTAGGAAATTACTCATTAACCTCTTGGGAACAAAGTCTAATCACACACAAAAAATTCGGCACAACAACCTAGATATAAACTTACCAGCTACAGTTAGAGACATTTTACCACAGTCTGCTTAAAAACAAGAAATTAGTAAAATAACTGATAAGATTTGTGTGAAGGAAGCCGTAGCAGGCGGGTTAAGTTTGCAGATGTGCCAGCTCACGATGAGTCCATATGTTTTTTAAAATGTAAAAAATGGTCCCAAGAAAACAACCAAAGTCAGCAGCTGTCAAAGAAAAGCAGACGTCCTCCTCATCCTCAGCTCAGAGGACGCTCACAGATCTGTAGCTCCAACCCTGAACTTCACACAAGGCCTGCCCACAGGAGACGCACACACCAATCACACACAGCCTTGTACTGTGACTCATCTGCCCACTTCATATCACACCCACATACTCCTGAGGGCTTTAACTATCACCTATCAGGCATGAGATTAGCTAATAGTAGTTCTAATGACTGATTCTAATTTTATTGAAAAATTTGTATTGAGACCATGGAAATTTGATGGAAATGTTTAACCTTTTTCATCTCATGCTTTTCTGTTGACGTGTGTTGTGTAATCTTTTGTACAGTCATGTGATCAGCATATTTAAATATTCGTTCTATATTTTTTGGAAAATCTTGAGACATGTCTCAAAAAAAGCTTGTGGATAACACTAGCTTAACATAATTTCAAATTGGACAAGTTATCTTCTATTACTTACTTGCACCTCAAGTTATAATTTATTGGTTATAATTTGGCAGTTTATCTGTTGCAGTTAATATGTGATAAGCTCATTAATGTCAGGTGCTTACATGTTTAATATCTTCCTCAGTGAAGTTGTAATGATGATATTTACACAGTATGTATAAAGGTCAGGTCATAATTTATTCTGAGTCTTTTAAAGTGTGTTTCAAGTTATCAAAGCAATGTCAGGGAAACCATGGTGGCCCTTTAGGAGGCTAAAGCAGGAATAGATTTGAGATGTGTTTTAGTTTACTGCAAAACTACCACAGTTGCACATTGTATAAATATGAAATAATATACTTCCCAACAGTTACACTAACGCCACTTTATAATATCTCAAAAAGTACTATGTTACTAGCCGGCCACGTGATTATTTAAAAGCCCTTTGGATTTTTTTGTTGTATTTTCTTCATCCTTGCCTTAGCTCTCTCGTCTGTCGTAAAAAAATGTTTTTTTCTTTACATATGACTCTACATAGATTGCAGAAACTAGCTACTGTATACAATAAACTTACCTTTTAACTCAAAAACGCTGTTTCGTTTCCCTTGCGTAATACAATTTGTATATCTCGCTGTTGTAGAACATTTTGCGACGTCGACTTATATTAGATATTCCCTAATTTTCAATATTTCCATGTAAAGTCAGTGCAACTTGTCTTAGGCTTTGTGCAGTAGTGTTTGTTTATTTGCTTAGTTTAGTTTTTTTTTTGTTTTTGTTGAACACTGTATTTTCTCTGTGGTGATTTCATGGCGACATGTCTTTGAACGGCAAATCCAGGCGAACAGACACACCCACACCCGCATACAGACACATATATATCCCGCAAATACACACCCACTCACTGACTGCAGAAGCAGGCTCATGCCAGCAACGAGGACATGTTTCAGTGTTTTGAATCTTCATTTACATTCCCCAAACCTACATACAGCAGAGAGCAACATCTGTTCTGATAAACTTTTCGTGCACCAAGAGCCACATGTCTGCATGACGAAGCTGTTGACTTACCCACTTGAACACAGTGTCAAAATACCGAAAGAGGCTCAAAAATACAGTTAAGAACAACACGGACAGCCTCAAACTGAGACAAACTACCGAAAAGGCACAGAGGACTCGGTTTTAGAACAAGAAAGTTCGGCCAGACGACTCAGTGATCCATTTCCCTGCTTTTAGCTTGAGGTGCTGACAGCCAGCCTAGCTTGAGTGTCGCAAGCTGCTGCAAGCTCTCAGAAGGTGCACCTGGCTTTAAAGCCAATTTTACACTTTTTTTCACCAACTTTATTGACACAAACACACACACACACACACACACAATAATGTCCCAACCAAAGTACAGGCAGTACACAAACCCTATGGGAAATAAATGCCAGAGAAGTTACGTTTATTTTTTATTTTTTTTACTCACTTCAGCGTTCAAGAAAATATACTTCTTTTAAAATATTCAGCGACTTGAAACGTTTTAAAATTATTGTTGAACCCATTTTACATAGTTCCCGAGCCGGGTAATAACCTAATAACACGTCACATAGAGCGTCGGGGACAGAGATTTATGTGCCATAAACTTACATTTTGAAAGAAGCGACGTTACTCCTTTAAAAAATCATAATTTTATGCATTCACTCCGATAACTTTCGGGAAACCGAGAGGATCCACGGGCTTGTATCGTTTCCAATTCAAAAAGGGGGAACGCTAGAACGGAAGTTAGTCAGATCGGCCGCCGGAAGTCCATATGACGCAAGCTCCGTGACAGTAAACAGTAAACCATACAAATTTATAAACAAAATTACTGCGGTGCATTGTTTTTTTTTAAATTTTTGCCTAATTAAAAAAGACAAACATGAAGTAGAACTGAACCGAAGCCCTTAAGATTTTGAGTGAATATCTTTAGTAACTACGAATTATTTATCATACTCAAACCTCATTAGGCACCCACACATTAAATTTAAACCGATGCTACCCTCATGTGGCCATACTGATTCATTGCACTACACTGGAGGAGAGCGTAATGAAGGCTACTGATTGAAACACGGCGTTTGAGTAACAACTCTCGGTTTTCTACTCAGATTATAGAATGTGCTCCAGTTTAATTTCATAACTTGGATTTCTGTGCTCACATATAGAGATTGTCACCAGACATACTAAAGTTTGTAGGCCTTTTAGATTGTTAAGGCAGAAATTATTGTTGAAAGCATCAAAACTCCCCACGGTCTATCTTAAGATTTACACGTCTTGTTTAGTGTTGATTGATTACTCTCATGCTGTTGTTCTTAAAAGCTTTGCAGCACATTGCCCCAGAGTCTTCAGTTGATTAAATTCTTAGTGTATTTGTTTGCATGTGGAGCAAACACAAAAAACTTCAATCTCTGAGGCTTAAAGCAGTTGCTTGCCACTGGTATTTTATAGTTTAGTTATGGGCTATTTACTCGTAAGAACTGGACTATATACACATACACACACTTATATTTGTTGTTGTTGTTTCATACTGTAGTTTTACATTATGCTTCCTTTGAATTTTTGTGTTGTCTTCTCATTGAAGCAGTTTGAGATGCCTTGTTTAAATGTGGCATACAAATAAACATCTTTACTGTCACTGTCATTAAACTTTTCTGTCAAAACATGTTTTGTATACTGATGAACCAGTTGATTGAGTTTCTTAACCAAGAATATCTGAAGGCTTTTATATTGCATAATCATGATTGATTATGCAATTTATGATAACTTTTACTCACATAATGGCACTTTCTATAGGTTTCTGATCAGGATCCCCGAAGGAAAAGATGTAAAAATATACCGACATACTGCAGTCCTCATATTGTGTACCAGAACTTCATTAGTGTATGCTTCAGGTACAGATTTGATGGTGGACCAGGCATCCATACTGTTTGGTATTATGGTAGTTAATTACACTTGTGAACATAAAAGAAGAGTACAAGATGCTTGAATTTGGTCAGTCAGTTTCTTAATTTTTTTATTGGTATTAACTTGTTCCTTTACAGTTCTGGATTGCTAGTGTGTGTTATCATCTACCAACAGTGACATTTTCTCAGTGTCTCACAGAGGACAGGCCATGGTCATTAAACAGGCTTTTGAAAACCTGGAGAGGTGGCCTAATGACACACATACACACTCACACACACAGGTGACACGCAGACGGCAGCTGGGACGGTTAATAAGAGTGAAACGTTTTTTTTTTTTTTCAGAGCCGCGAGCAGCGAGCCTCCAGGGGACCTAAGTGCTGTTGGCCATCAGGGTGCGATAGTCACTGGGACAGGAAGTCCACGGCAGTGTTTCGCTCCTCCACCAGCTCAGCTGCTGTGGCGTCCATCTTGGCGCGGGAGAAGTCGTTGATGGAGAGTCCGTCCACCACTTTCCAGGTCTTGTTCTGCGGGATGCAACAGAGGAAAAGGTCAGATGTCAACGATTTAGTTTTGGGGGTAGTTTGTCTGTTTCTGTGCATTCTCAAACAACCTCCTTAATACTGTTATGAATAACTGACTTCTAAGCAAGATCCCTCTAAAAACATCTCATAAATAATTTACTTTTTAGAGGAAAGTTTAATGGAATTTCCATTCCATAAACACAGAAGAAAAAAAAAACAACAGTCAAAAAAAACAGTCAGCTGCCTGTTTAGTGATAATTTTAGACTTATTCAGCATAATAATTCATTAAATTTGACCTAGTACAGGTATTTGAAATGTTAAGTCACAAAATGGTGGAGACACTAGTCCTTTCTGTCAGGGAGGAACCATGTCTACTTGTTACATTGGAAATAGTGGTCAAAAAGGTGGTTGTGTTATGTTACCTATCTGGTTAATAATACTGATAAATAGCAGCAGCAGCGAAGTGAAAGTCTGAAAATTTCAAGGATTCATTTTTATTTTTACAGTTCATCAGAATTCATCAGACAAACCTGTTAAACAACAAAGCCTTTATCGATTATGAACACACTTATAACTCAAATCTACACAGGACGAGATGTTCCAGGACAGCTTTGTCAAACATGATGTGAGTCAGTGCTCGTGTTCCAGTACCTTGCAGCTGATTGGATGAACTCACCTTGATCACAACGGGGAAGGAGTAGATGAGGTCCTCTGGGATGCCGTAGGAGTTTCCACCAGCATACACACCCATGGAGATGAACTCGCCCTGTTGGCAGAAAACCCAACAGTTTCATTTAGTGTGAACTAAAGACAAGTCAGCAACAACGAATTCTGCAGCAACTACAAATATCACAGCTGTACAGATGGATGTCTACTTCTCAACGTCACGTCAGACTTCTGAAGTCTGATGTGGTCATAAGCAGGGCTCCTACAGCTTTTCCACTGTAAAATTCAAGCCTTTCAATGTACCTAAAATCATACACTTCCCGACTCTCAAAGCCGTTATCAACAATTGTGAAAATGAATCATAACAAGGTTCCCACTCTTTTCATGAAATCATTCTCAAGACTTTTTTCAGTTCTAATCGAGCTGCTACAGTTTGAAATACAGGTTATCACACCATACACTAGTACATACCTGTCATCTCCATGCTTTGGAAATGTGCCATTTATAGCTGTACCTTGCATTTTGTACATTTATTACCCTGACTGCTGCCATGTTTACTCTTCTCTCGCCCCCAGAAGTTTGATTTAAAAGATATGCAATAAATAACTTTAACTTTTCTATAATATTTTTTTCTGCATGCTTAAAAGTTATGTAAAATTTATCAAAGAGCAATTCAAACACACCCGCAAATGCACAGCGTTGCACTTAAATAGCATAACCAGTGAACTGTGGCAATTTTTACCTAAGCTTTCCCCTTAAACTTATTTTCTCTTCAGTACTTGTATTTCATGTGTATGTGTATTTCATATTAAATTTTTAGCAAATTAATAAAACAAGCTGCAAACTTTTTATGCTACTTTAGAAGAAACTAGGAACTCAATAAGGGAACACTGGTTTTAGACCAAACAAACATTGTAACATGTTTATCAAGTAAGTTATGAAGACCTTGAAATCCTTCACAGAACTTTCCCAGGTGGGGAGATCTGAGCTAAAATGCTACAACTCTTTCTCTTTCCCTTAAACCTGCTTAGGCTTTTATTTCTGTCAGTCTGAAACACTTGTTTCCCTTTTTATCCACACTGACCTCCTTGGTGCCGAACCAGATGTCTCTCACGTGGTCGCAGATGGCTTTGGCAGCAGACATGGCGCTGGACAGCTTCCTGGCCTTGATGACGGCGGCACCGCGCTGCTGCACTGTCTGCAGGACAAGGATTAAGAGGAGAATGTTTGAACAGAAGACAGAAACTAAAAACCTGAAGTAATCTTCTTTTCTGTCCCAAAAAGCAAAAATGACTAGAAAAACATTCTACATGTAAGAATTGTGTCTCTTTTTCTCTTTGACTCTATAATTCTGAGTCGAACAAGAAGCAGTGAGCACTTACAGAGATGAAATCTCCTCTGAGCCAGGCCTCGTCCTTAACAGCATCATAGACGGCTGTCTCACTGCCACTGAGGTTGACCTTGGCGTGGTGGACATCAGGGTACTGGGTGGAGGAGTGGTTACCCCAGATGATGACGTTCTTCACTTTGTCAGAGGAGACGCTGCAGCGCATTGCCACCTACAGGTGACAGACAGAACAGAACAGACAGAAGTGTTATTAAAGGTAAATGTATGTTATGTGATGTTTCCACATTAAAATGCCTATGAAAGTTTGGCATATTTAATAAACTTCTGAATAGTGTATTTACATCACCCCAAATGTTTCCAACAATGTTCAAATATCCAAACCCATCTGTTTTATTATATAAACAATCCAGGCACTATTTCACTTTTCCCAATATTTGGTCCAGAAATGTGGAAAATGAAACATGTTGCTGTTGGTTTGAGATTTCAGACAAGAGAAAAAAAAATTCTCCCATGATTACACTGAATTTTGCAGCTGGTGCAGGTATAGATACCACCTCTTGTGTGTGTGTGAGGGCCAGTTTGAGTTGAAGCCTGTATATGATGACATTTTACTTTGTTGTCACTTCTTCAAAGGAAGACTGAAGGATCAAATATTGGCTTTAGGGTTAAGGTCAACCATGTCCTGTGGTCTTTTGTGTCTGAACATGTGTATGTGTATGTGATTGTGTGTGTGTGTGTGTGTGTGTGTGTGTGTGTGTGTGTGTGTGTGTGTGTGTGTGGGTGTGTGTGTGTGTGTGTGT